>PVJN01026251.1:0-29165 GCA_004026805.1 Lasiurus borealis
GCCGCCGCCGCCGCCGCCGCCGGGCGCCTGGCGTGCCCCCCGTGGACGGCTATCTGCCTGCCCATCAGCACGCGGATCTGCGGTGGTAAATGATGCTTTCGATGGCGGGCGCATTTGTTGTGCGCGCTCTGAAAGGGCTCCGATAATCTGGAAGGCAGAGATAAGGAACACCATTTATTCCGCGGCACTTTGGAAACAATTCCCAGCCCTGTACAACCCCATTCTCGGGCAGCCTCCAGCAGCCGGGCAGATAACGATTGGCTATTCATTATCTTTGCTGGGAACAAAGATTAGCCGGCCGAGATGAAAAATTACCCGGGACAGCGGCGCAGCCCCGCGCGCGGACCCCCGCCCGCCCGCCTCACCTCCGCCACCCCACCCGGCCCCGGCCCTGCTCTGTGCCCTCCCGCCCGCCGCCCGCCACCTGGCACTCGGTCCCCCGCGTACCCGTGGCGCCCGGCACTGCTGGCTGGGCCCCTGGCCGGCTCTCCATCCCAGTTGGTCCTTCCTGCCCAGACCATCGTCCGCCCGGGTCCCCACTTTCCCTCTTGTTTCTGGGGCCCTTTTCTCCGCACCACGGCCCTATTGTCTTGTGTCCCTCTCTCTCCCCTCTCCGTCCATGTTCCTTTCCAGTGAACACTTTAACTGCTTTTGTTCCCGACCGCCTCACCCTCTCTGCCACTTTTTAGTTGTTTGTTTCCGTCTGTCCCCGAGTGCCCCCACCGACCCCTCCACCACCACCACCCTCTGCAGTGTCGGTGGCCCTGTATCACGGTGCAGTTTTAAAACCTGTCCTCTGGTCTTCCTGCCTCCCCCCTCTTCCTGGGTCTCCCTGTCTCTCAACCCACCCACACTCCTCACGGCCCCCACCTCCAGGCCTCACCCCGCCTGCCCTCTCAAAGCCGCGTTCCTGACCAAAGATTGCAGGCTGGAAGGCTCCAGCCAGTTGCGGCCGGCCCCGTGCAGCGGGGAGCTGGCGGGGTGTGGGGGTGATGTGAGACCTGGAACCCACCGCCCCTGAGGAAACAGAAGGCCGGGTGGATACCCAGGCCCTGCTGGATGCATGGGGGGCGGGAGGGGGTGCCCCTCCCCCAGGACGGGCTCCCCGGTGCCCTTCCCCAGTGTGGCTGGATGCCCTGGGAGAGGGTGGTCCCGGGGAGGCCGCCTCATTAGAGCAGTTATTCAGCATGGCGCTGGTGTTAGGAGATAAGCCTTATCGACTCATCTCCCCCTCCCACAGACAGACAGAAAGTGCCCTGGCAAATGACACCCGGGAGCTCCCCTGGCTGCCTGCCCCGCTGGTTAGGGAAGGTGCGGATGGCGGGCGATCGGCGAAGACACACACAGGATGAGTCACCCAGGGACACACTCCTCCACAGACACAGACACAGGGTAACCCTTAGGTAGAAAAACACTCGTGGTTGAAAGATACATTCATGCACATAGATCCCCACACCCCAGATACACAAACACCCACCCCAACACACATCAGTTCACATACATGGAGCTGTAACACACATGCCGAAAACTTGGATACACTCTCCATCCTCCCCGGATAATACACTACCCATTCTCCCACCATCAGTTCCAAGGTACAATGATACCTACCCATACTTATGCTGTTACACACACACACACACATACACACACACACACACACACGCTCCCTGATTCACAGATACAGGATACCCAGTGACGGACCCACGCAAGGACACATACCAATTTTAGGCAAACACCTGGAAATATCCACTTCCTATTACATGATCCCTGGGCACAATGGTCTCACAGAAACACAGCAGCAGGAACACATACCCAGTTCCACCGATGGGCTCTCAGGGTGCACATGTGGGGACGCACTCTGAAATAGCCACACACAGTACACAAACTTTCCGGGACCCACAAGACACAGGCTCAATGCACAAGCTCTTGGGGACCCCTGGAAAGACATGGGTATACTAATATACTCAGTTTTGCAGGCTTCCCATGTGCTCACAAATGCTCAGCCACAAATGAGCACTCAGGACAGATATTCTCCCACAGGCATAAGCACATACACATGCAACAGTCACCACCAGCCTCAGATAGCTGTGGGGGCCGGGAGCGGGGGGGCAGAGACACCCCTCTCCAGGGCACACCCTCGCTTTCCCAGGACCACAGACCTCTCCGTCCTTCCAAGGCCAAGCACTTTCTCTTTGGGCCCAAGATCCCTCGACCACTTTCCCCGGCAGCTGGCCGGAGCAGGGAGGGATGTGAGGTTCCGTGTCATGGCAGGGGCCCTGAAAGTTAAAGGACTAGCTCGCAAACCCAGGGGCCTTCACGGGGTGAAGACCCCACACCCCGACTCCTCCACACCGGCTTCCAAGGACAAGCCCTCTGCTCCCTTCCTCCTCCCTCCTGCGCCAGGAGATGCCTTGAACTCCACTCTCCGAAGGCTTTTGTCTGCTCTGGAGTCGGGGACTGAGGAGGGGTGTGGGTGGGTAGGGTAGGGAGAGGGAGAGAGGCTATACTTAGCCAAACCCGCCTGGGAGAAGGGGAGGTGGGTGCCGGAGTGCTGCGTTGCCTTTGAGTGTGAGCACGTGTGCGTGTTGGCGTGACCCAGATCTCCCGGCTCAGGGTGTCCCCGAAGCCACAGCTGTGTGAGCTAACACGTGTGCCCAGAGGTGTGTGTGTGTGTGTGTGTGTGTGTGTGCGCGTGTCTTTTAAAACACGGCTGGAGGTGGGTTGGACACGGTGGAGCAGGCATCGGTGTACGACCGCGTGTGGCCAGGGTCCGAGGGGCCCCGGGGAGAGTCTCTGGGGGAGATGTCGGGGCTTTCTGAGCGGGCGGCCCTCTCCGCGGTGCGCGGACCTGTGTCCCGGCGGTGCACGCGGCCTGGAGTGCGGGCGAGCGGGGAGTGTGCGCCCTGAGCGCCCCAGCCCTCCGCCCGAGGCAGCTCTCTGGGCTAGGTATTTGGGGAGCAGACCCGGCACCCCCTGCCCCCGCCCCGCAAAGTGCGGTGGAAACAAAAAGCCCCGGTCCGGTGCACCGGGAGGGAGCGGCGGCGGAGCCGAGGTGGGGCGGCCTGCGCGGCCGGGGCTCGCCGCTCCTCGGTCTCCCGCTGCCCGCGCCTCCCCCGCAGCCGCCCGGGCGGCCGCCGAGGGACAAAAGCGGGCCTCCGCGCTCCACGCGGCCGCTCGCCGGTGCGGGGGCCCACCAAGCCCGCAGCCCGCGGGGCGCCCGGCCCCGCTGTGACCCCGCCCGCCCGGGGACGCCGTCCGCCGCACCGCGCTCGGTAAGTCCCCCGCGTCCGGCTGACCCGGGCCCTGCCCGCCCCCCCGGCCCCCTTCCTGGCCCAGGGGCCCCTGCCACGTGGTGCTCGGGATCGCCCCACAGTTGCCCGGCTGGCTCCCCAGCTCAGAGGGCCTGAACCTGGGGGCCTTGGGGCCCTGGACAGCAGGCCCCCCTCGGCCTCTCGCCGTCCCCATCCCCGGACGGAGCCGTAGGCCTCGGGCCCCGGCTCTTCCCCGAGCCTCACCAGGCGCCTCCCGGGCCCCCAGCTGGGGCCTTTGTCTCGGCCGCCCCCCACCGCCGGGCCTCGCGGCGGACGGGCCCCAGCCGGGCCGCGACTGCACCTGCCCGCCGGTCCCGTGCGCCGGCTTTGCGCGGCTTAACCCGGCTGGTCCCGCGCGCGCCCCGAGCGCCGCGCCCCGCGGCCCTTTATCCTGTGTGGTTGGGGTTCGGGTGGGGGAGATCGCGGGGTCTGCCACTCCTCCCCATCCCCCGCCAAAAGCCGAAATGGGAATCCTTTAAGTGGGATTTCAATGAGAATGGGCCGCCGGGGCGCAGGGACCCGCCGCCGGGGGGATGGAGATGGGGTCAGAGTCCAGGCTGAGAGGCCGGGGGAGCTCCAGGTGGCCCCCACCTCGAGGGGGAAGGTCCGACGTCCCGGGCCCCGGGGTGTGGCCGCCGCCCCTTTCCCGGAGCCCACGGAAGGAAATCCGTTGTTCGGGGAAAAAGCCGCGTCTCCCCGCGGCGCCGCCGGGCACCTCTGGCGGGCAGCTCCGGGTCCGCGCGGGCCCTGGGAGCGGGGATTCGTTGTGAGGCGGCAGGAGGCGAGGAAGCGGCCGGGCTGACACAGGGCAAACAAACAGAGGCCAACGAAACGGATGTACCGGTTGTCCGTGCGGCCGCGCCGCTCCCAGTGAACGGTGGCCATCGGCGGACGGGCCGGCTCCGCGGGACCCGCGGCTGGGGTGGAGGGCGAGGGCCTGGGGAGGAAGACAGGCCTTCCTGGGCCTCCTCCCAGGGAACGAGGTCGCGGGACGTCGGTCCCGGTCTCAGACTCAAGGGCCCCGAAGGCTGATAGGAGGAGGAGGCCAAGCGCAGGGAGCCGTCAGATTTGGGGGCCGGGAGTGAAGCTCCTGGAACAGCAGGGGCTGCTGGTGCCTGATCTCCCCACTCGAGGGACAGCAGCAGCGACCCGAACAGGTCTGAAGCCTGGCACTAGAGGAGACGTCCGAACCCCTCTGGCTCAAGGGGCCGCCACTCCCTTCGCAGCACCCCTCCAGACGCATTGCTGGTGCGGGGCTGGGAGGACCTCGCTGTGCTGCAAATCAAATGCCCCTTTAGCAGGCAGTCCCGAAGCAAACGGATCTCTCTGACCCCCCACCCCCCCAGCCCCTCTCCCTGTCGAGGTATTAGGCGTCCACCGGAAAAGGCGAGAAGAATTGGGTTACAGAGAGGGCAAACTTGCGGTCCCCGAGGGGCCGCCTCGGATAAGCCAACTTTAAACAAAGGGCGCCCGGGACCGAGCTCCGCGGGGCCGGTGAAACCTGGGCGGCCGCGGCCCGAGCTGGGCAAGTGAGGCGCCACGGGCCAGCTTGGACCCCTCGTCCCCCGCTCTCCTGCCACACTTGGTGGGGGCAGCTCGGGTCACGTGGAAAGGCGTCAGAAAATTCAGGTCCCTGGCCGCCGCGCTTCCCCGGTCCTCGGCGAAATCTTGTTTCCATGCAACATCCGAGAGAGAGAGCGCCCTGCATTCGCAACAACTCTTGAGAGCGAACAAAAACAACAACAACAAAAAACACCCCCAAAACAAACCAACCAACCAACACACCCCAAAAAAAAGCATAAAACGGGAGCGTGTCCCCGGGAAGGTCCCTGCAGTCCTAACAGAAAGGGGGCTGTCCTCCTCAGGCTTCTCAAGCTGCGGTTCCCAAGGCTGCCTGACCCTCCTGCGGCGTTTGTTTGGGCAGAAGTGACAGGGCCGTCTCCGCTGTCCGGCTGGTGTCGGTCCGTCCGTCTGTCCGTCTGTCTGTCTGACAGCGGCAGCCGCGCAGAGCAGTCGGTCCGCTAGGCCCCGCGCCGGCGCCGCCTCTGCTCCCGCGGGTCGGGCCGCTCGCTCCCACGGAGAACGCGGCAGTCCCGCGTCCGGCGCAGGCGCTGCGAGGCGGGCGGAGGCCTCGGTGCCCGCTTACCTGCCTTTGGGGCCGGCACCCCCGGGGCCTCGGGACACCGGCGGCGCCCCCTTTTCCTTGTCCCCGAGGCCCGGAGAGAGGGAAGGACGGCGGCGCGATCCCCCGAGTCCCCGGCTCACGCGTGGCTTAGCCGCCCGCGGTCCGTCCTCGGCGAGCGGTTTTCGGAGCCGCCGAGCGGGGTCCCCAAATGCGGCCCGCGCTCCCTCTGCGCTCGGCCGGCCGGGGGGCGCCCGCAGCGGCGCTCGCGGTGGGAAAACGGCGGAGCCGCCCCACCCGGGGTCCCGGAAACCGCGCCTCTGGGAGGAAAGGCCACATTACCTGCTTTTCCCAACGCGCGGGGCGGCCGCGGCCCCGAGGGAAGCTTGCGTCCCGCTCCGGCGTTCCCGGCCCCGGTGCCCGCCCGCGGGCAGCGTCCTCTCACGCCGAGTCCCGGGTTCGAGCGCGAGGAGGACAGCCTGCGGGGCCCCGCGGCGATCCCCGGGGTCGCGGGGTCCTAGGAGCCCCCGCGGGGCGCCCGGGTCACCACCAAACAGGCTGGCGGCTTCGCGGCGGCCGCCTTTCACGCGCCGGGGAAGAACCAGCCGAGGACAAGGAGACGCGGACGCCCGGAGAGGCAGCGGCTCCGGCCCCGCGCGCCGCCGGGAGGCCACTCACCTGCCGCCGCGGCCGTGGAGGCCCGGCCCCGCGCGTCTCCCCCGCGGGCGCCGCCGTCCTCTCCGCCCGGGAGGCTCCTGGAAGCCGGGCCCCGCGCGCCCGAACGGCGGGGAGCGGAAGGCGCGGCGGCCGTCGCCGGCCGGGACAGGCGGGTCTCTGGGGCTGAGAGCCGGATGGGGCTCCGAGCCCCCCCCCCGCCCGGCCCTTTACCTGCGGCGCGGCGAGACCCCGCGGCGGGAGGCGGCCCCGGCCCCGGCCCGCGAGCCTGGGCGCTGCCCCGCGTCCGCCCCAGAGGGAGGCGGCGGCGGCGGCGGCGCGCGCGCGCGGACCGGGGCCGGGCCGGGCGCCCCCCGAACCGAGGGGACCGAGGGCTTTCCTCCCTCTCGGATTATTAAAAAGTTCATTTCCTGGCGAACCGGGTGACGTCAGGGGCCCGGCGTCGCGGTGGCGGGGCCGCCCGGCCGGAGAAGCCGCCTCCAGTTACCCAATTACCGACTGTCAATCCCGCCGCCCCTCCCCCCGCGCCGGGGGTGCCCCGGCCCGCCTCCCCCCGCGCGCGCGGACCCACCTGGGGTCCCGCGGGGCCTCCGCCGCGAGGGCCGTGGGCCCGGCGCGCGAGGAGGAGCCGGAGGGGCGGTGGGTGCTCCCCGTGACCCCGCGCCCTGGAGTCCCCCCCAAATGTCTTTGTTCCCGACCCCCCTCCGCGGCCTCCGGTTCCCTGGGTCTCCCCCGACCAGGGCGGAGAGCGCGAGGTCTGTGCGCCCGGCCCACGCGGCCCGCCGCGCCGGGTGTCTGGGCAGGAGATGTGCCTTGGGGGGAGGGGGAGCCGTGCCAGGGGACGCCGGGGACCGAGGTACCCCTCTCCCCCGGGGCCGCCTCGGGGGGCCCCCGGGAGAAAAATGCCTCTCCTGCCCGAGGCGTCTCCTGCGAGCCGGCGCCGGCGCCAGTCCCCGGCTCCGCGGCCTCGCCTCAGGCGGTCCGGCCTGTTGGTCTTCGAAGGCCACGCCCGGGAAGGGGACCCTCCTCCCCCTCTCCAAGCTGCTGGCCCGGCCACCTCCACAGGGTCAAGCGCAGCCCCCCGTGGCCGCGCCTCCGAAGCCCGGGTGCCCGTGGGGACCCCACAATTCACACGCAGGCCCCGCAGCGCTCCTGGGGTCCCGCAGCTGCCCCCCCCTGCCCCGCCCCAGCGCCAGAGTTAGGGGACGGAACGGTCCGGGTAGGTGGCTGCACTTGGACTGGCCAAGGAGGTGGGACCCGAGAACGTGGAAGGGCTGGACTCCGGGGGAGGAGGACGGCCGGACGCCCCGAGCGTGCACACCGGGCTCCTGGGGGGCGGGGGGCGCTGAGGCTAGTGACTGGAGAGGCCCCAGCGGCAGGGGGGTTCGGGGGTGTGCGCACCGGGAGCGCCCCGGCCCGGCCCGCCGGCGAGGGCGGGGGGAGGGCTGGGGTGGCCGCAGGGGCCGCGGGGCGGGCGCGGGGAGGGGGCGGGCGGGAGGAGGGGGCCCGCCGGCGGGTCAGTGCCGGAGTCCGGCAGGCCGGGCTGGAGGCGCAGCCAATGGGGGGCGGAGGCTGGGCGGCGGGCGGCGGTGATTGGCTGGCGCGGGCTTCTTAGGCGTGCGCGGCCCCCGCTTCATGTCTGTGCCGGAGTCGGAGCTGGCGCCAGGGCGGCCGGAGGATGCCGAGGGGCCGGAGCCGGGCGGGCCGAGGGCCGAGGCTCGCGCTGTCCCCCGCTCCCACCCCGTGAGCCCCGCCGGCCGTCTGCGCCCCGCCGCTGGGCGCTTCCCGCCGGGCTCGCGCGGTGTCCCCTGCCCCCTCCAGGCCGCTTCCCTCTCCCCGCGGCGCCGCGTGTGTAAGTTTTGGGGTGCGAAGGCGGGCGGGGGGCTCGGGGCGCGCCCAGCTCGGGAGGAGGTCTCCGTGGGAGCTGGAGGCCGGGGTGGGGCTGCGGGTGCCGGCGGCGGCGCTGCGGGGAGTGCCGGCGGGAGGGGGGCAGGCCCTCGCCGCCGGGGCTGCGGGTGCGTGCGGAGGTGGGTGGGGGGCACCGTCCGCGAGTGTGTGCGGCGGCGCCCAGGGTAGGGGTGCGCACGCCGCGAGGGTCCTGTGCCCCGTCCTGAGCTCCAACTTTTTCAGCCTCTTTTTCTGCGTGAGCGTGCCAGGGAGGCGGGGGGTGCGGTGCGCGCGCGTGTCAAGTGCGGCGGTGTGCGCGTTTGTGGGGGTCCCTAGGGTGGGGTCCCCTCTCGGTGAGTGACCCGGGTGCACGGGTGTGTGTGGCCGCGGGGCGCGCTGCCTCGCCTTCCTTTCATTTTGAGCTTGGAGCGTGCCTCCCGCCCGAGGTGGGGGAGCGGCACCCGGGACCCAGCACGGCGCGACTTTGGGGGGGTTGGGGGGCGTCGGCCCGGGGCCGCGATCCTCAGGCGAGCCCTTCCGTCGTGCAGGGCCGCCCCGCCCCGCCCCGAGCGCCCGCCGCCCGCCGCCCGCGATGGAGGTGGCGTCGGAGCAGCCGCGCTGGATGGCGCACCCGGCGGTGCTGAACGCGCAGCACCCCGACTCGCACCACCCGGGCCTGGCGCACAACTACATGGAGCCCGCGCAGCTGCTGCCCCCGGACGAAGTGGACGTCTTCTTCAACCACCTCGACTCGCAGGGCAACCCCTACTACGCCAACCCGGCCCACGCGCGGGCGCGCGTCTCCTACAGCCCGGCGCACGGTGAGCCGCGGCGGGGCCGGCCCGGGGCTCTGGCGCCGCGCGCCGGGCGCGGAAGGGGAGGGAGGAGGGCCCGGCCGCCGGCTTCCCGGATGTGAAAGCCGCAGGAACCGGAGCGGCGGAGAAATCGGGGCGGGAGAGGAGGATGGAGACCGCGGCCTCCGGGGTCCCCCAGGGCGTCTGCCCCTTCCCACCGGCCCGTGGGGTGCTCTCCGGGTCGTGCCCAGGGCGGGTCCTTCCGCACCCCTGGTCGACCCCTCAGGGCCGGGCTGGCCTTCCTGGTCTGGGCCGGCTTTCGTCGGGGCAGGGGGTTCTTGCTAGGGGCTTGGTGTCTGTGGTGCCGGGTCCCCCGAGTCCTAGCCGGCCCGCATCCCCCCTCCCACCCGCCCCGGGTGCTCACCCCTCTCCCTCTCCCCTCAGCACGACTCACCGGAGGCCAGATGTGCCGCCCGCACTTGTTGCACAGCCCGGGGCTGCCGTGGCTGGACGGGGGCAAAGCCGCCCTCTCCGCGGCCGCCGCGCACCACCATAACCCCTGGACCGTGAGCCCCTTCTCCAAGACGCCGCTGCACCCCTCGGCCGCTGGAGGCCCCGCGGGCCCCCTCTCCGTGTACCCGGGGGCGGGGGGCGGGAGCGGGGCGGGCAGCGGGGGCTCGGTGGCCTCCCTCACCCCCACTGCCGCCCACTCCGGCTCCCACCTCTTCGGCTTCCCGCCCACGCCGCCCAAGGAGGTGTCCCCGGACCCCAGCGCCACCGGGGCTGCCTCCCCAGCCTCCTCCTCCGCCGGGGGCAGTGCTGCCCGCGGCGAGGACAAGGACGGCGTCAAGTACCAAGTGTCCCTGGCCGAGAGCATGAAGATGGAGAGCGGCAGCCCCCTGCGCCCGGGCCTGGCTGCCATGGGCACCCAGCCTGCCACACATCACCCCATCCCCACCTACCCCTCCTACGTGCCCGCTGCCACCCACGACTACAGCAGCGGCCTCTTCCACCCTGGAGGCTTCCTGGGTGGCCCTGCCTCCAGCTTCACCCCTAAGCAGCGCAGCAAGGCCCGCTCCTGCTCAGGTAAAAGCAGGTGCTGGGGACCTAGTGGGAGTGGGGACAGTTTGTGTTTGGGGGGTGGTGGTGGTGGTTGGGGTGGGGCGGTGTAAGCTGTGGTATAGGAGAGGGGGGAGCGGTGTCAGTCTTCCAGGTCTGGGGATGCATGGTGTCCCTTTCTGAGAGCCCAGAATAGGGGGGAAGAGGGTCCTAAAACATTTGCCTTTAAGTGTTCCTTGTGGCCCCCAAAGTTCACTTTTCTTCCTCATTCCTTACCTTTCCCTCCAAGGCTGGCCAGGGCCAGAGCAGACCACAGAAGGGGAATTCCCCCTTCCCCTCCCTGGATCTTAAGTGAAAATTCAGGGTGAGAGAAAGCACTCTGCCGGGGAGAGCAGAGAGGCCGTGTTTGTGTGTGCAATATGTGTGTTTGTGAGCCGCGTACACTCCAAAGGCTCCAGATCGTTCAGGAATCCGGTTCTCCAACTCAAATCAGGCCCATCTTGGGATTTCTGTGGCTCCTGATCTCCTTGGGAGATTTCCCCAAAGCAAAATTCCAGAACCTGTTCTTGCTTCCCGCCCCTGGCGTGCCCTTCACTCTCCCTCCCTGAGGGCTGGAGTGAGGGGATGGGGCTGTCCGTGCCTCTGCCCCTTCGCAGGAGGAGCTGCGGGGGCCAAGCTGGATTTGCCCAAGAATCTGGCCTCGGTAGAGCAGAAACCACGGCTAGTGTGGGAGTCCTATCGGTGCATCCTTCCCAATTCTTTTACTCTGGGGCGAGGAAGATTTTAAAAACATATGCCTAAGTCCAGGACACGCCCTTTCTTGCCCATGTATATTGGCTGTTTAGTTAAACTAAATGTGGGGAAATTTCCTGGGTAAACACGATGCTAAAGCAAGTTACCCTGTTTGATCGCGGAAGCTGCCACCTATTCTCTTAGTCTCACTTTGGAGTCCCTGTTCTGCGCAGACCAGCTAGCTGGCCTTTAATTAGTCCTTTCTCCCAAGTTTGTTTTACGTTCTATTTGAATTCCAGATGGTCTTTTAACAAAAAGAAAACAAACAAAAAAACAAAAAGCGAACAACAGCAAAGCAAACCAAACCAAACCAAAACCCAAAACCGGCGCAGCCTAAAAACGAAAGGGCGTATTATTTATTTTGTTTTAAAACACAACTTTAAATCTGAGTCCTGGACCGAAATGTCGGGGCTCAGCCGACGAGGGTTTTGGGGAGAAAGAAGGATGTTACCCTGGACTGAGAGCAGAAAGTCAGGGTAAAGCTGCGGGCAGAGACGTGGAGCAGACTCGGTGGATAGCAGCGGATGTGGTTGTGGGGACAGGAGAGAGAGAACAGAGAACTAGAAAGGGGCCAGGGTCCCCCAGGCCAGCCCGGTGATTCCAGTCACGGCCCTGCCTTTGACAGAGTTTGTGGTCAGTGCCTTCTCCTTGTCGTCCAAGCGGAGAACCCCTGGGGCTCAGCCCGGTTTCCCTTTCTCCCAGAGCGGTTTTTGAAGAGGGAGATGAGGTCTGGAACTCTTCTCTGAACCCAGCTCCTGGGGGGAGGAGACCCCCTGGCTCCCTTTCCCTGTCCAGACGGGGACTAAAAGTCACCCCCTCCCCCTCCTGAAGCAGCCTGGCTGAGGGGACTGCTGCCCGCTCGCCACCCGCTCGCCCACCGACAGTCTTCCGTGACCTTGTTGGTTAAAGCAGGCGGGTGTCTCTCCCTGTCCCCCTCTTCAGAAGGCCGGGAGTGTGTCAACTGTGGGGCCACGGCCACCCCTCTCTGGCGGCGAGACGGCACCGGCCACTACCTGTGCAATGCCTGCGGGCTCTACCACAAGATGAACGGGCAGAACCGGCCGCTCATCAAGCCTAAGCGGAGACTGGTAGGCAGCGGGGCTGGTTGCTGGGGGGAAGGCTGGGGGGCGGCACCCCGGTAGCTAACCTGGGCAGGGGCTGACCGTTAATTAAAAAAAGAAAGAAAGAAAAAAGAAACAAAACAAGAACAACAGAAACCTTCAAACGCAGATTATGGCCACTTCGCGTCCTTTATCATTGAAATCACTTGGATGTCCGTTGGGGTTGCCCTTCTCTCCGGCCAGATTTTTTTTTTTTTTCAGGCCAGATTTCCTCCTCCGCAGCTCATCAGGGACCCTCACCCCACCCCGCTCAGGGATGGCCGAGAGTTGAGTGTCAGGGGCCCTGGCCTCCGTTTAACTCTTTTTAAAAATAGGGCCATGAAGTAATTTTCCCTGTGGCTTCGGGCAGCTCTCTCACAATCTCCTCATGCCTATTTAAATAAAACACACCAGCCACCAAAAAAACCTGCCCTTTTATTATTTTTCCATGGAGACACCTATACTGTGTATTTTCATTTGAGTGATTTAAAAAAAAAAATGCCCTTTCGGATCTCCTGCCGGAGTTTCCTATCCGGACATCTGCAGCCTGAAGATAAGGAAACTTCGTGTATCTGTTTCCGGACTCTGCGAGTTTTTAGAGTCTCTCCTCGGCTCAGTCCTGCCTCTCGCTGGGCTGTTTTGAAATTTTCTAATACGCTCCACGTTGCAAATAATGTGTAAAATGCTAAGAATAATAAATATATTTTTTCAGGGCAAAGTGATTTATGAGGCTTAAATCACTCTCGCCGCTTTGGGGGCCCCCTTTCTCCCCCCTGCAGTGAGGGCAGGGTGAGGGCCCGGGTACAGATGGAGGCTAAAGTGTTGGGCCCTGAGTCAGAATTCCAGCTTCAGGCTGCTTACTCACCCTCACCCCTCCCCGCCCTGAGACTGCAGTCCCTAGGCCCCCCTGCGGCCATTCCAGCCTCTGCTGGCCCCGGCCCCCCACCCCCACCCCTGCTGCCTGCAGTTCTTTCTCTGTGGCTGTGGGGCTGGCTCTGGTTGAACCGGGAGAAGGAATCTACGTTCTTGGATAAGACTGTGTGGCCTTCTCTTGCCAGCCTTTCACTGCCTTCTCCAGAAATCAGACGCTCATTGCCCGACCACCTCTGTCCTGCATTCCTTGAGGGCCTGGGGGCGGTTAGGACTTTGAGGTTTGGGGTGCAAGGGGTTGAACAGAAAGACCAGCATTGTCCAGCAAACCTACAATGATGGAAATGTTCTAGGTCTGTGCAGTCCACTCTGGTAACCTCCAGCCCATGTGGTAGTGACCGTGGACTCCTTGAAATGGAGCCAGGGCAATGGCAGAAACAGGATTTCTACTTTTATGAAATGGAAATTTAGTCTAGTCGTCTCATGTGGCTAGTAGCTACTGTGTTGGACAGCTCGGCCTGAGTGAGACACCTGAAACCTTTTACATCTCCTCCCTGGGCAGCCTCAGGGTCCACACCCCTCCCCCATCCCTGCCCTGCCTTGCCCTCAGGCAGGACACTGGCCGCCCAGAATTATGGATTTTGAGGGAAGTCCTGTGGGAGGAGAGAGAAGCAGCTCCAGACCCGGGGACTCTAGCAGAACCAAAAGTAAAGAGCACTTCTCAGGGGCCTCAGTTTCCCCTCTTTTTTTTAGAGTCAGGTTGTTGGATGAATCCAGGAGGTAGTAGTTGATTTTCCCTTCCAGCTCTTGAAACCCCGTTGATAGATCAGCCTTCTGAGTGTTCTTTATTCTAAAGTTCTGTGATTGTCCAGATCTCAAATTCTACATGTCCACGAGCTCTGAGGTGCCTCCGTTCTCCTTAGGGGTTTAGGCTCCTCCGCTGAGTCAATGGGGGCAGGTTGGGGGTGGGGCAGGGGTCAGGGAGGCTGGGAGAGGTGGGGCGTGGGAGCCCAGCCTGCTGACGCTGCCCCTCCCCGCCCAGTCTGCTGCTAGGAGAGCCGGCACCTGTTGTGCAAATTGTCAGACGACAACCACCACCTTATGGCGCCGAAACGCCAACGGGGACCCTGTCTGCAATGCCTGTGGCCTCTACTACAAGCTGCACAATGTAAGTCCGCCCCGCCGCCCGGCCCCACCCCTCCCCGGGGACCGCGGCTCTTTGTGCTGCCAGGCAGAGGCCCCAGCCACTCCGCAGCTTGGCGTGGCTTGGGAAAGCCCTGGGCTCCGGAGGGCGCGCATCAGGGGGCAAGCTGGCGGGAGGTGTGCTCCCCCCAGCAGGCCCGACAGCTCTCCTCTCTGTTAACACAAAAGCGGGGGAGTGTTTTGGTTGTGTAGTTGGAGAGGCAGTGCTGGAATTTAGGGGGCTCAGTGTCCATCAGGATTCAGGTCAGCCTCACACTGTGCTAAGTGCCCTTCCTTGAAACGGTGGCAGTGCTGGTGACAGGACGACGTGGGCTTTTGGAGGTGGGGGTCCCAGCCCAGCCCCGCCTCGGCCCCAAGCCCGAGGAGCCGGTGGGGGTCTTGCTCTGGGAAGGGAACTTGACTCCCTGAATGAAGGCTTGGTGGTTGCCCCCAGGTGAATAGGCCACTGACCATGAAGAAGGAAGGGATCCAGACTCGGAACCGGAAGATGTCCAACAAGTCCAAGAAGAACAAGAAGGGGGCGGAGTGCTTCGAGGAGCTGTCCAAGTGCATGCAGGAGAAGGCCTCCCCCTTCAGCGCCGCCACGCTGGCCGGACACATGGCACCTGTGGGCCACCTCCCCCCTTTCAGCCACTCGGGACACATCTTGCCCACTCCCACACCCATCCACCCCTCCTCCAGCCTCTCCTTCGGCCACCCCCACCCATCCAGCATGGTGACCGCCATGGGCTAGGGACAGCCCTCCACGAACAGACAGACGGATGCAGAGGAAGGCGGCCTGCAGCAGCTCAAGGCTGGGTGCTCCACGGCTGGGGTGAAGCGAGACCCTGCCTGTCTGCCCTCCCCAAAGACTGATGCCTCTCCTGTCAGCCCAGCCCGAGCCCCACGCGGCCCCACCTGTGGGTGCTGTGCTCCGCAGTCGCCGGTCACTCTGAAGATTCTCACTGGGGCTGAGAGGTGGCCTCAGCCCAGCTGCTACCCGGGTGGGGTTTCCATCACGGACAATTGTTTGGAGAGCAGAAAGGACGACTTTATGTCTTAAGAGAGGAGGAGGGGGTGGGGGGCAAACAAAGGAAACCATTTTTTTGAAGGAAAAAGGGAGTAGGCAGAGATAATTTATTTCGCTCCCGTTTCTCACAAGGACTGGGAGAGGTCTGAGCTGCCCCCGGTGCTCCCGGTCTTCCTCAGCGTGGCCTGTCATCCACTTGCCAAGGCTCCGAGGGCAGATCTGTGAGGGACTTAGCCCACACCTTCTCCGGGGGGCTTCCGGCTCTGAAATGCTGAACCCTAGGCCGGGCCTCGCCAGCCTAGAGGGGTCATGGCCTATGGGAGGCGTGAGCCAGTGAGTGCCCTGCTGACGGGCCCTGGAGGGCAGAGACAATCACAGTCCTACACAGATTCCCAGGCCAGGGCTGGGTCACAGGAAGGAAACCACGTTTTCTTGCGAGGGGAAATGTCTCCCAGCACGCTGCCCTGGCTCTGAGGCCGAAGCTGGCGTGGCCTGTGTCCCCTTCACAGCCGGGCTACCACCTGCCTCCTCTGCCAGGTGGACCCCTGTACATACATCCTTTTTCTGCTAACCCCTCGACCCCCTTCCCTCCCACTATGAGACAAAAGAAAAAAAATATTTTAAAAGACTGCATAAGCTTAACTCGCTGATGAGTTGGTTGTTTTATTTTTAAACTCTTTTTGGGTCCAGCCAAACGTACTCTGCCACAGAAGCCTTTCTTATGGAAAGGAATAAAACCTACACGTCCAGGCTGCAGCTTTGCAATTATTTTTGGAAAAGTTCTTGGATCCCAGAGCCCTAGAATGGGGAGCCGGGGGCCAGGGTCGGGGGCCTTAGCTGCTCTTGGCTTCTGGGTGCTGGTCTGGCAGGTGGCAAAGGCAGGAGCTGGGGGTGAGTCAGGGCCAGGAACGAAGGAGAGGCCGTGAACCTGCCGGGGTCCCGCGAGAACTGGGTTCTGCTCTGCTTTGCTGTGGCTGGCTGGATCCTTCCCAAGGTACAGCTGTACATAACCCGGCCTGAGCTTAGATTCTGTATGGGGTGGTGGTATGGTGTGGCAGCTCGAGAGGGCCGTGCCCAGGAAGAGGATTGTGCTGATGTAGTTGACCAAGTGCAATATGGGCCGTTGATTGCTGCTGGGGGCGCCACCACCAGAAGTAACTTATTTTGGACTAGCATCCACATAAGAATCAGCAGTATTTTCTGTTTTTATGTTTCATTTGGCTTGTTTTATTTTGGATTAGTGAACTAAGTTATTGTTAATTATGTACAACATTTATATGTTGTCTGTAAAAATTATATGCTATCCTTCTATTCCTGTTAATAATAAAATACTTTTTGTGAATGCCTCTGTCCTGTCTTTATGGACGCCTGGAACAACCGAGTCCCAGGCATGGAAATTAGCAGTCAAGCTGAACTTCCATAGCCCAGTGATTTGGAGGGAAAAACTGGAATGGGAGCTGGGACCCTATCTGGCTGGAACTCGGATAGTTTTCTGAATTGCTTCCATGTGAATTTCCTCTTTATTACCTACCTGGGGGTCCTGGTGGCTGGGTGGATACTGGAGAGGTTCGGGGTAGCTGTGGCTCCTCTGGCCTTTGGTCCACACACTGATCCTTTTTTTGAGGGCTCAACTGGGGCTCTTGCAGACTCAACAAGAACCGACCTCACATTCACTTCCTCTCAGGTACTGATCAGTTTTTGTTTCTGAGCTAGCTGGTCACCGATATTCCCACTCATTGACAAACCTGATTACTAATGTATTTGATCACTGATGTCATTGATTTCTATCTTCTTTAATCAATTATGTTGGTCAACAGAGATAGCCATGACTAATATTCAATGGTCAGTGATAATGTCAGTGAATCAATGACAATCATACCAGAGCCTATGATCATAGACATCTAGTTACTAACAACTGATGACCATTACTCAATTACCAATACTTCATTAATGCCTCTGATGGATGCTGTGTCTGAACACTATCACAAAATGTGATCACCGTGACTGCTTGCTCACCAGTATGTGTGACCATGGATATCTCTTATCACCAATGTTTCTGATCAGCATATCTGTTCAACAATATTTCTTTTCGATGTGTCTGTTTGCCAATGTCTCATGACCACTGTCTGTGTCCTCAGTATTTTTATCTACCATATCTGTGATCACCGCTGTGTCTTGCTACCTAAGCATCAAAGTGTTGCTCACTCTGTCACTAATGCTCTAGGTCATCAAAAAGTATGATCACCATTGTCATTGATCAATGTTTTTCTAATCAATGATAGATAACACATATGATCTCTGATCATACTGTTTCTCATCATCAATGTCTCTTTAACAAAGTATTTGACCATTTGTCTCCAATCACCAACAATGTCCCTGACCATTGAAGCCTCTTACTATCAAATTTTCTGACTTTCAATATGATCACAAATGACTCTGGTTACCAGTATCTTTGACTGGTCAGTGCTGATTACCACAGTCTCTAGTGTCCAAATCAGTGATTGCTTAAATTTATTTATCTGTCAAGGCCCTCAGGACTAATGTTTCTTATTCCATTGATCACCTGTAGTACTGATCACCAACCTTCCTTGTCATTGGAATCACCAGTAACCTGTGTCTCTGGTTATCAAATTCTCTAGTCATTGATGTTGTTGATCCCCAGTAGCTTACACACCACCAAGATCCCTGGATGTCTTCAGTCATTGAATCTTCTTGCCAATAGCTCCTCTGCTATTGGTCATCAAGAACATGGGCACCAAATGTTTTCATCCTAATGCTCCTGTCACCCACATCCTTGGTCCTTTGTGTTCTTGATCAATGATTGACATAGCCAATTAACAATCATTCTGATCACCAAGATCTCTCTGAGCACTGCCTCCTGATCCTTCATGGATGACCATTACCCTCTCTGATTATGAATGACATCATTTTCCCATGATTCCACCACTCTAATTACAAGTCACTCTAGCCATGTGTCCCTGATCAATGACACCTTTTGACCCTGGTCATCATCATCTCTGGCCCCCGAGTACTAGTGTTTCTAACTGCCAACTTCCTTGTTCCTTGACAGCTTTGATGTCCAGGGGTCCAGGAAGCTTTCTTTTCATTCTTCCTATCCCAGATGGCTGGCGGTGGCAGGATGCTTGCTTGAGGCCGGAGAAACACTGGTCCTGTGAAAGCCAGCATGCCTTCTGTGAAGATCCAGATGCTCTAGCCTGCAGGTCAGAGTTGGGGGAGCATCTCTGGCACTCTGATTCAGGACATCTCTGCCCCTGGTATGCCACCACTACTTTACCCATGCCCTTTCCCTGTAGAAGAGAAACCTAGACCAAATAGAAACCCATCTGTGAAGCTGGGTGGGCACTTGTCTAAGCCCTCTCAAGCCTTCTAGAAGCTCCCCTTCTGTTTCTTTCTCAGCTCAGAGCATTTTTTTTGTCTTCCTTCTGTTACCTGTAGCCACAATGAGGGCAGGGATGTCTTTCCTGTGTCCCAGCTCATAACTGCAGGGTTGTATGCATATATTGTTATATAATCAAATGTGCTCTGTACACAGGCCTGTTGAATACCTCCTCCAGTCTTATTGCCTTCCCCCTGTCCACCAGCATTTTTAGAGCACCTAGTGCCAAGCACTGTTGAAGGTGCCGAGAGGCAGCCAGCAGAACAGCAGAGTGGATGTCCTGTCTCTGCAGTGTGAGAGCCAAGAGGGCAGGGACTGTGTCTGTCTGGTCATTCTTGCATCCAATTGTCTTCTGTGGGCTGGTGGTAGTTGCTTCCCAAATGTCTGTTGGATAGACTCATTCATTTACCTCACTAATGTTTATTGACCCTATTTGTTCTTGGCATTCGGGTTGGAGATAAAACACACCAAGATCTTGCTCTGATGGATCAGCAGACGCTGTTTCTGACAAAGAGCTGGGGGAGACTAGGGTAGGGGGAGATTGTGGGATGGTGCTGAGTGGAGAGGGGTGATCTCTAGGAGCAGGGAAAGCATGCTGGCTCTGAGAGGTCCCGGGTTTAAATTTACTGGAAAGCAGTAGGACCAAGCTCAGAGACTTCCGTTACCTTCTCTATAAAAATCCGCTCAGAACAATGATTCCCGCTGCCCAGAGTCACTGTACAGATGAACAGTTTTGATTTTGTGGTTTCAGGGCTCTCAGGCAGGGCAGAGCAGGCAGGGCAAGCACTGCAAATAAATGGCCATCGCTAGCAAGGCAATGGGTGCCTTTATGATTCGAGGGGCCTGGTGTCAGGATCCCTGGGGTGGGTTGACCTTTGTTCTATCCATTTGCACCAAAGTGGGGCTGGCTGGTCCAAGGCCTCTTCCCCCTTCTTCCTACCAAGACACTCCAGGCCCTGCTTCTTCTCCCTCCACCCCCCCTTTTTTTTTCTTTTTTCTTTCTTTCTTTTTTTTTTGTAGGAAGAAACCAAACCCTCTTTGTAATTCTTAGAAATCAGCTCATCCTTCTTCAAAAGTCCCTGCTGTGCTGTCTCTTGGTAACTCACCCCTAGGTTGGGACTGGGAATGGCCCCTGCCCCTGGTGAATAGGGTTTGGGAGGAATACCTGCCATTCACTTGATGGAAGGGAAAGACAACCTCACCTGAGAGGCAGGGAAAGAAGGCAAACAGTAGGCTGCTCCCAGCATCAGTGGGCTGCTCCAACTGAGCTTATAATGAGAGACAGGAAATAAGTAATCCTTTGGGACTTATTGTTGTTTTAGGCAAAGTGGTTCCAAACTTATGTAGGAAAACTGACAAGACTAGTGGAACAAGTCAGAAAATTAGGGAAAATAAAGTGAGGTGTGTGTGTAAAATGCTTTTTAATACTAAACAAGATTATATGATCAGAATCATTCAAGCCTGAGGTTCTGCTGTAAGAATTAGTAGATCAATGGCACAGATTTGGGTAAGCCCAAAGCGTATCCTATTATTTACAAGATAATGGATGATAAAGGAGGTATTCTGAATCAATGCAAGGGTGGAGGGTTATTCAATCAAGCAGAGTTGGAACAACTAGCATCTCGCTGGGTGAACACTTACTCAGAGATTAAAAAACCTGCAGCTTTGGCCTTATCCAGCCAGCAGACAGGTTTTGTTGGTGCTGCAGGATGTTTTGTAAAAATATAAACGGGCTGCAAATGATCTTAAGTGAGGAGATTCACTTAAAGGTAGGCAGAAGGTCAGGCCCCAGGAACTGTGTGTCTGCAGAGTTTCCTCTCCCCTCTCAGGAAGCTCTGCCTCCATCTGTCTCTCTACCTGTCCCCTATGCCCATGCCTGCTGGGTCTTGAAGAGACTGAGTTTGAGACCTGGCACCATCACACATATCCTATTACATGTTTGAGATTTATTGAGGAGTTAGTCTTGAAACCAATCCACCCAGCTGAATCTCCCAGGTTGGTTTCTCCACAGAGGTATCCTGCAAAACTCAGCCTTTTAGGAATCAAAGAGGAAAAAACAAAAAAGTATTGAACATGCAAGATATAAAAGCTTTTGGTGGGATAATTTGGAATAATGCTTTTGTAACGAGCTCTGAGATAATTCCATTTTCAAGACTTGAATGTTGAGTGATCATCCAAATGCCTTTAACAACAAGCTCCCATACAAAGATGTTCAGGACATCATTATTTATAAAACGGAGAGATCGTATACAATCCAAGTGCTCAAAAAAGGGCATGATAAGAAAATAGTCACAAAAGGATTGAGAACAGGTACTTGAAAATATATTTGCATACCCATGTTCATAGCAGCATTATTAATGGTAGTCCAAAGGTGGCAATAATCCAAGTGTCTATCTGTAAATGAATGGATAAACAAAATGTGGTCAATCCATGCAATGGAATATTATGCAGCCCTAAAAAGGGAGGAAATGCTGACACATGCTACAACATGGGTGAACCATGAGGACATTATGGTAAGTGAAATAAGCCAGTCACAACAGGACAAATACAATATGATCCCACTTCTATGAGGCTCTTAGAGGAGGAGTCAAGTTCTTAGAGACAGAAAGTAAAATGATGGATGACAGGAGTAAGGGGAGGGGGATTGGAAAATTAGTGTTTAATGGGTACAGAGTTTTAAGAAGGCAAACAGTAGGCTGCTCCCAGAATCAGTGGGTTGTCCTAACTGAGATTATAATGAGAGACAGGAAATAAGTAATGATCAATTACTTATTAAATAAGTAATGGCCAATTCTATGTTATGTGTAGAGAAAAAAAATAGAGGGAACTATAGTACATCCGAGAGAAAGCCTTTAAAATCCCTCCTGAAGGTTATGCTTTTAGAGAAAAATCATGGAATAGAAATGGGTATCACAATCAGGACAATAACTAGCATCTAAGAGGAAAGAATTTTCACCAAATGTTAACAAATAGCAACATCCATGTGATAGGTTACTTTTATTTTCTTCCAGTTTTCAAATAATGAGATTTAATAGCTTAAATGATTAAAGATATTTAGAAATAATCATTGAAGAATGGGAGATAATTTTTCAAAATATGCAAGCAGTCAAAACAGAAAAATAAATATATAATAATCCCCCATCCTTCCAAAAAGAATATCACCCAAAGGGTACACGAAGAGGCCCTTCCCAACAGAAATGTAAATAAACAGCCAGTAAACATTTAGACAGGCGCTCACCCTCAGAAGTGATGCAATACATGCAAACGGAAAAGGAAGGTACCACTTTCTACCTCTCATTTTAGCAAATTTGGAAAAGACCAGATAAATATGGAATCAGACCTAGTACATGATGTTGGTGGGAGTGTTGATCAAACTTCCACATGCTCTTTGGCCCAATGAGCATTCTTCAGGTTCACCTCACAGAAGCCCTAGGGGGAAAAAGCAAAATTGCAGGTTTTGGAAAAAAAGCATGTTGCAGAATCCTAATACGGTGGTACCTCGAGATATGAGTGCCCTGACATACGAGATTTTGATTTTGAGATACGAGCCGTCGAGTGAGCGATTTTTGCTTTGAAATACAAGCAACATTTGAGATAGGAGTAATCGTGCAGATTGGCCGGCTGCACACGACCCACCAGTTTACCTCGACTCGAGCGTCTCATAGTTTCCCACACCTCAAGGTTACGGAACGAATTAAACTCGTATCTCGAGGTACCACTGTATATAAAAAGCCATCTTAATATATAAAAGCCAGGGGCCGTCACAACTGAAACATCTGGACAGACAACCGAACACAGGCTGTGTGGGGCAACCAGGCCGGCAGAGGGGTTAGTGAGAGATGGCCAAATGACTGAACAGCAGGCTGCATGGGGTGACCAGGCTGGTGAGGGGGCAGTTGTGGGCAACCAGGCCAGCGGGGGAGCAGGAGTAGTTGGGGGTGACCAGGCTAGTGGGGGGACAGTTGGGGGTGACCAGGCTGGCAGGGGGGGGGCAGTTAGGGATGATCAGGCTGGCAGGCAAGTAAGCAGTTAGGAGCCAGTGGTCCAGAATTGTGAGAGAGATGTCTGACTGCTAGTTTTGGCCCGATCCCTGGAATGGGCCCAAACTGGCAGTTGGACATCCCCTGAGGCGTCGCAGATTAGAGATGGTGCAGACTGGGCTGAGGGGACTCCCCCCCACCCCCAATGCACAAATTTCATGCGCTGGGCCTCTAGTAATATATAATACATGACACTTTTTTGTTTGTTTTAAAAAAATGCTTGTGCAGAGACAGGAAAATATCTGGGAAGATACATATAAAAAAAAAGTTTTCTAGTTCTGAGAAGTTGATAGGACGAGTTAGAGAGATCTTTTTATTTTATACACTTGTGCTAGTATTTTAATGTCTTATAACTACGTGCCACCTTTGTAATTTAAATTATTAAGAATTATTAAGAAAGATATGGTTTTTTTTCCATTCTACCTTGTGCTGACTGGTATCTTTCCCTGGGATGTTCTCTTCCTCAGATCTGCCAGGAGAACTCTTCTTCATCCTTTAAAACCCTAGGCAAAGATCCCAAGGGAAGCCTTATCTGAGTTCTCCCTCCCTAAGCTCTTCAGGAACTTCCCAAGCCCCAACCAATATCACTCAGGGGCAAGACCCAGCTGTGGAGCAGACAAACCTGCTTCTCTTTTTCTGCACAGCCTGGAGCGAACAGCTTAGTCTCTCTGAATCTTGACTCCTCACCAGTAAAACAAGACCACACTTTGCAGGATTGTTTAAAGGATAACATGAGAAAGACAAAGGTCCTCAGTCCTAAGAGAGCTCACCTAACCAGGAGACCCCCTTCTAATGCCATTCCAGCCCATTGGTCTTCAGACTGAGCCCCCACGCAAAAACTTTTCAACTCCTAGAAGCCCAAGGTGTTTGGGATCCAGGACAATCTGCTCACCTTTCTATTTCTCCTTCTTCCTCAGCATCTAAGACTCTCAAGGTCTCTGAGAGTGCCATTGGGATGCCTCTGACTATTTAGTAGGTGGTTTCAGTGTCTCCCCTCACCCTGTTCCCATGGCCCCTCCTGTCCAGCTGGGGAAACTGAGGATCAGTGGGGGCCAGACTGAGGTCTCAGGCCCTAGGATCTCTCTGCATGCGCAGGCAGGCTAGAGTTATAGGGATCACCTCCTTGGAGAGAGGACTTAGTGGACTCTTTGCAGCTGCCTTCTTCCACTGTTCCATATGTCCCTCCCAGTGCCTCTGCTACCCTGTGGGGCTCCCTAGGGACCCCTTGCTCCTCCTCCCTGCCCCTTCCCTAGGTTTGCCTGGGCTGATCTGGGAGGTGGTCTGTGATTCAGGTTTCCCTGGCTTTGAGGAGATGTTGGGAGGGGCCTTCTTTCCTCAAAATGTGCGCTCTGTTACGTTTTTTCACATAACAGAGCGCACCACCACCGACACCATGCTGACCTTATTCTCCCTGCCTCCTTCCACCATCCGCTGCCTAGAGTCACCCTCACCTGCTTGTTGTACCTGCCCCCAACCCTCAGCCTCAGGCTCATGCCCTGCAACCTGTCTCTTCTTCTATAGAGATCTATCTTTTATTTTTCTTAAAGATTTCTTTATTAAATTTATTGGGGAGACATTGGTTAATACCATTATATACGTTTCGAGCACAGTACTATCATATGTCATCTGTATATTGCATTGTGTGTTTATTACCCAAAGTTTAGTCTCCTCCTGTCATCATACCCTTTCCTCTCTTCAACCTCCCTCCAACCCCCTTTCCCTCTGATAACCATCACACTGTTGTCTGTGTCAGTGAGTTTTTATTTGTGTGTGTGTGTGTTGTTCATTTTTGTTGCTTTCTGTTTTATATCATAGAGATCTTTCTTAACCTTTTAATTTCAATTATGAAACATTTCAGAAATCTAAAAACACAGCTACTAATATAGCAAGTACCAAGCATAGCAAATGGCCACAAACTGAGCAGCTTAAAACCACACACATTTATTATTTCACTGTGTCTGGGGTCAGGAGCCCACGGTGTATAATAAATAGCTGCTAATTATAACACCACCATGTCGCTGGGTCCTCACTTAGGGTCCCATAAAGCGGCAGTGACATGCTGACTGAAGCTGGGCTCTACCTGAGGTTTGCTTGCAGCTTGGCAGAAGTCTTGTATAAGGTCCTGCACTCGGGAATAACATCCCACGTTCTGGTAGTTATACCAAGTCTCAGGTCCTACCCACCCTTCCTGGCATGGAGAAGTCTGAGAGGAGAAAGGGTAAACAGTCCTGGACCTCCCCAGCTGGAGTCTGTAGGAGTATCTTTAAAGACACTGCCCAGACACAGCAGGGCTGCGGGCCTTGTGTGTGTGTGTATGTGTGCACTTGCATGTACATGTATGCATGTGTATTTGTCTATACAGGTACGCACAAACACACGGGGCATCAGTGCCTGGCTGTGCATGTGGAGGTGCTCACTACCCTATCTAAAAGAGAAGTGCTCTCACTCTCTAAGTCTTTTCTGCTTTGTTTTTCTCTGCAACACCTTTCACTACCTGCCATTATATTGAATGTTCATAAGTTATCAGTTTCTTGTATCTCTACCACTAGATGTCAGCTCTATGAGGACAAGGCCCTGTTTAGTATGTTCACTGGTATATATGCCTGCAACACCCAGAGGAGTGCCTGGCACACAGCACATGTGTGGACAGGAGCTCAAGAAACCTGTGGGATGGATAGATGGGTGAGTGGTTGGTGGATGGATGGATGGATGGATGGGTGAATTAGCTGGGTAGATGGATGAATGCATGGATGTCTGCTGATGTGAATACGTGCATGCAGGTCTTGATTCTGGCAGACACGTCAGGCTTCTTTGTTGTATACTCTTTCCAGAAAGATCTAGGAAACCCCATACACCAGAAGCTGCAGGGCCCCTGGGTATGTGGGAAGGCTCTGGGAGTTGAATCCTTCTAGAGGCTTGGGACCAGCTGTTGGACCTGTGATCAGAGTCCTGCCCAGGGCCACTCCATGCAGGGGTGGTGGGCTGAGGACTAGGGAACTGTGAGTGAGGAGGGGAGAGGCTGTCCTAACAGGCTGGTACACTTTGGAACTCAGGGGGCGGGGGTCCCACAGCTGATGCCTTAGCAGTAAAGCCCTGCTTAAGGCTAGATGTGAGCCACCAGGGACCGCATGGGTCTCTACCATTAAGACTGAGGGAAGGATCCTGGGGACCCAGTGGGCAGCCATCCCCCCTAGCTGGAGGGTTGAAGCTTTCCTGGCAGTCCTAGGGAGAGAAAGCAAACCTGAGCCAGATCTGTGTTGAGACCTGAGCTGAGATGGTCCTGTCACTTCTGGAGAAGGAAAAGGTCTGCCCTCCACTTGCCGCACCTCCCTGTCTGCGCTGAACACTCACTGTCCCTTCCGCCTGTTTAACAACCCACCACGTGACCAGCTTTTCACAAGCCCACCAATTTATATGTGCATCCAGCCTTGTATCCATTCCTCCATGGACCTGTCAGTCTGTCTTTCCATCCACCCATCTGTGCATCCTTATCAACATAGTCATCATTAAACTAGCAAGTAAGCTGTCCTCACAGCAGCCCTATGAGGAAAATACTGTTACCCCCATTTTACAGATGAGATGAGGCACAGAGAGCTTAAGTGACTTCACTAAGAACACACAGCTAATAAATGACAGAGCTGTCAGACTTGACAAGCTGAGCTTGTAACCTCTCAGTCTGTCTGTCTATCCATCTATGCACTCTCATAGTTGTTCATCCAATCCCTTCACTCACCTGTCACTGTCCATCCAGTGACCCATCCATCCATTGCTGTCGCCCATCCATCCTGAAGGTAATGCAGTTAGAGAACCGGGGGCCCTGAGGGGAGAGGAGGCCTGAACTGCCCATCTGGCTGGGGGGTGGGGGCTAAATGGGGGATAGGGTGGGCCGCCCTAAGCTGGGCAGGGCTGCATGGGGCTGGAATTAGCCCAGTGACTGCCAGGATCATCTAATTAGGAATGCTAGTGATAAGCAGATAGGAATCCGGGGTGATTAGAATCCTTTTAAAAAGCCACTCCATTAATTACAAAGACAGAGAGGGGCCTCTGGCTGCTCAGAATACCAATTGGTGGCCTAATTGGCCTCTATCAGTTCACCCTGGGGGAGGGTCCTGGGGCTGCTGTGTGATCTTGGCTGGGCCCTGCCCTCTCTGGTCGTCCCTGTGCAGGCCAGGCTCTGCCTCAGATCACCTGGTCACTCAAGGTCTTCTCTCTTCTCAGGCCTGGCTCAGGGGGCTGGCTTTAGGGTCAGCAAAGGTCAGAGACTTGGGAGGCTAGGCTGGCTCCCCAGAGCCCAGGAAGTCCCGAAAAGGAGGAGTTTCATACCCCATTGACAAATGAGGACAGGGAGAGTTGGAAAGGGAAGCTGGCCTAACAGCCTGTGAGAGACAAGATTGTGGGGGCCTGAGCTAATGCTCATGCAGTCACCCTATTCCTCCATCTTTGTAAAAGGCAAAATCACCTCTGCATGCTGCCACCAGGCTCCACACCTTTCTTTGTGGGGAGCTTGTCCCACCCCACCCGGGGAGCTGGGAAGGCTTTCTGTCTTCAGGGCACCTTTAGCAGTGAGGAGCTGGGCTTTGGGACAGCTCTGACCCAAGGGATATGTGATGGGGTCTCCAGCCCTGTCTTCACCCCAGCTGCTTCCTACAGATCCACCCCAGGATGAGGCCTCAGGCTGGGCACAGGGCCTGGGCATAGAGCAGGACAGGGAACCTGCCAACGGGCTCTGGAACAGCAGGGACCAGAAGAAAATTCCTCCTTGGGAGGACAGAGGTGGTCAGCACCAGCGTCTCAGGCAAGGAGGCCAGTGGGGAGCCTGGGTAGGAGGAAGCATCTGTAGGTTTCTTGGGCACCTCATCATTCTGGGTTCCTTGTCTATTAACATTGCTGTAGCTACCCACATACTGTCCTAATTACACTGCTATGGCACCCTCAAGCTTCCCTTGTAGTGATGCTGTTGTCATCAACCCCCTTACCAATATCACATCACCCTATCACCATCACCATCACCATCACCATCACCATACCATCATCCCTACCTCCATCATCACCACCATCACTATTTCCATCACCATTACTATGATATCACCATCGCATTGTTCATATCACTATTACCACACTCTCATTCCCATCACCCCTATCACATCCTGCCCTGGACATCATCTTCATTACCTCAACCAGTATCACCATTACTAGGACCATCATCATAACTACAACTACCAGCACTTCTATCACTACTACCGCCATCCCACCTCTGATAGTACCTCCATTATTACCATCATCTCTACCACCATCATCTTCACCATTACCATCTCTACTACTTGCTTCATTTCTATCATTATCATCACCATGTCTACCTCTACTAGTATTCACATTACCATGAGCAGAAATACACCCATCACTGTCATCATTACCACCACCATCATTATCATTACCACCTTCTTCCTTATGACTACCATCATCATCTCCTCTATCTCCACCACCACCACCACATCTACCTCGGCCAGCTAACCATTGCCTCTAGCTCAACCATGACAACCATCATCACCACCACCTCTGACACCACACCATCACCATCTGCATCATCATATTCAATATCACCATGCCCATGTCCACCACTCGCACCATTTTCATCTGAGCAATTGTCCTTATGACCCATGTACACAGTTGCTGACTGTACTAGAATAACTGGTATGAAGACATTTAATAAAGTTTCTACAAATTTGAGCAACCCAGGGAAGTAAAGATAAGGAAGCAAGTCATTGCTGATGGTCTCAGTCTGCAGCTCCAAAGAGAGTAGATCTCAGAGCTCACAGGAAGCTGCTGGGAATCGCATGATGTTCGGGGATGCTGCCCCTGAATAGCTCAGCCTCCAGTTCTGAAGCAGGGGATTCTCAGAAAATTGTCCTGAAGCTACTGTGAACCTTTGGGTGGTCATTTGCCTACAACTGCCTCTTTCTTTTCCACTTTCCAAATTTCATGAATTGAAAGACTCTAATCTGGGACCATATGGATAAAGGGGATTCTATAAAATCTTCCAGAATTTCCTGCTATACAGAGAAGACTATAGAAGAAGATGGTGGTAGTGCTGAGTTACCAACAGAAAATATAGAACACTACACCTCCAGTATCATTACCCCCACTATCAGCACTATGGCTATCGCAGTCATTCCCACCAGTGTTTCATTCCCACCACTTTCAGCATCCCCACTATTTCTCATTACAGTCACAGTTATGCCACCTACATCACCATGCATCACCACTTCCACTTCCACAACTAGCAGCGGCACTACCATTTCTACCAGGGCCATAATTATCACAGCCTCCATCACCCCCGATATCTGTAGCATACTGCAATATTGACCACTCCCTCTTCCCTATAAGAGTATTGTGCCTTATCATCCTCATTCGGGGTACGTATGGGAGGCAACCAATTGATGTTTTTCTCTATTTTTCTCTCTCCCTCTCCCTTCCTTTCTCTCTAGAATCAATGAAAAACATATCCTCTGGCAAAGATTGAAAAAAGAGTATTGTGCCTCTCCAGATGTTGATTGAGATTTGCAGAACCTTCCTAAAGGTTCTGATGTGATATTGGTAAAGTGGTTGATGGTAATAGTGATGGTGGTGATGATGGAGGTAGGGATAATGGTATGGTGATGGCGATGGTGATAGGGTGATGTGATATTGGTAAGATGGTTGATGGTAACAGTGATGGTGGTGATGATGGAGGTAGGGATAATGGTATGGTGATGGCGATGGTGATAGGGTGATGTGATATTGGTAAGGTGGTTGATGGTAATAGTGATGGTGGTGATGATGGAGGTAGGGATAATGGTATGGTGATGGCGATGGTGATAGGGTGATGTGATATTGGTAAGGTGGTTGATGGTAATAGTGATGGTGGTG
>PVJN01026252.1:0-29210 GCA_004026805.1 Lasiurus borealis
GCTGAGATTGTGCTGGGAGTGCCCACTGACTCACACAGAGTCTTCTCATGCACTTCAAAGGTACTGTCTGCAGTGACGGAGGTGCTAACACAGGGCAAACATCTCAATACATTGGTTTTCCAGAGTAAGTCCTTGTGCTTAGTCCTGTGAACTTTCTCATTTCAGTTTAGTTACATGCAATCCAAACCCCAAAGAGATGTATCCATAAAAGCCCATTGATAGAACAACTCTGTTTTGAGATTTATCTAAAAGCACACTTATCAAGTATTTCATAACAGAGGGGATCAGAACATGTATTTTTGCTTCTTCCAGCTCGAGTCTTACTTTGATCTCTGCATTTCCTATTGTCACATGAGAAAACAACCAGGAATACTAGTAAGCGTTTGCTCTGTAAATACCAGAATTGAGAGATACCGGCAAAGGATAGTTTTTTAAAAGGGAATTTATATTGGGTTTTCATCTAAACAAGCTAATAGAGCCTCACAATTTTTAAAAAGAAAACAAAAAAGACTCAGCTTCGACCATATTTTAATTTGTAAAAAAAAGTATCTCATGATTCTAGGAAGAGAAAGCAAAAATCAGGTGAATGAGAATGGTTTTCATCTCCTGCAAGATTTGTAAGAAAGGTTCATTTTTTACATGAAAATCACATCTACATAAAAATAGAATTCTGGAACAATGCATTATTGACAGTTACGTGGGAAGACAAATGCACTCACGTGAATGTTCTTTCTCAGGCAAATTATTAAATATATTGACAGTACTGCATTTTGAAAACAATCATTTTAAAGAAAACAAATATTAATACAAATGTAAAATCATCGTAAGTAATAGAATCTTTCACTCAAAGAAATATGCCTACAACAATTTTTCTAAGGGCTTATTGATATACCTGTAATCTGCTATTAAACTCAGTGGCAAAAACATGTATGCTTTGTTACTAGTTTTTGTCCCTGGAAGGGAAAAAAAAAAGGTAACCGACTGATAAATTTGGATTCTGTTCACACTTGTGTTAATCATTGGTGGCCTACATAAGACCTTGGACTTCAATGACTGGAATTGGTACTTGTAAATGGTAACCAAGTCTGGGTTACTGCTACAAATACAAAATGTGTAAACACATCAAACATATCTATGGAAATACAGATACTTTACTCATGGTTATTAATGAGTTTAATCAAGCAGAACCCCTAATTAATTTTGCTAATTGTTCATTCCTCCTGGGACATTAACTGGCTGGATGGCGATTACTGGGACGTATTATATGTTGACACGAACATCTGGCCAGAAACAGGGACATCAATAAACGCTACCCGGTGTGTCCACAGACTCTGCCAATGCAATAAACATTGACGATGCCAAAGCGTTTATTTCAATATAATATTTAGAGAACACGCCTGACTCCATTCAGAGAAGGAATAGACCTGCTTTGAAACACATGGTGCTCAAAAACGCCTGTTCGCTGACTGATGTGATGGGAATGACTTGATAATAAATTGGAAAACATCTGTTTGCCCACGTTTAAAAGAGGCTAACAGCCTCAGAAATGATTATGGGAATGCCTTTTCCTGTACAATGTACCGTCTGCCTATTTGTTCCCTCCTTAGATAGAATATGTAGAATAACATTAAACAAATACTACTGTTTTAAAGAGAGCAATTCCTTAACATGTCACCTGACTGTGCGTATTAGAATTCAATATATGTCCACAAATTTGATTAACCTGAAAACTTTTAGATTGCTAATAAACTGTTCAGTGATTATCAGTTTAAATTGCTGACAGATGCATGCACTGACACAGTTTTGTTGAGAACGAGTACCCTCAAATATCTTATAAAGACTATATAGCATGCTACGTCTAGACTTCATTAATTATTATTTCACTGGAGACTTCATCTTCAAGTAGAGGCAAAGCACTCTGTTTTCTCAGGTGCCCCTTAGCAGAAATTTAACAAAACAGGGTTTCTCATTCCTGGTACATGGATATACTCACTCTACTGTCCCTGATGGAGAAAAAGAAAATATTGCTTCAAAACTACAAGTGTCCAAGTCCATTAAGCAAAGTAACTCCAGTGCAGTAAGTCAGGTTTTGGCCATTAGCAACCTGCGGGACAAAGTTCCCATCTCTGGACAGAGCACCGACTGGTCACTGCTTTTTGCAACATCACATTTCCCCTGCATTCCCAAGTTAAAAAAAAAAAAGCCTCTGCAACAGTGTTTCTGTATGACCCTGTCACAAGCATCCCAGGTCGTGTGTATCTGTTTTTACTTCCATCTGTTTTTACTTCCTTTGTAAGGTTTACTCCTCTCTCCTCCCTCTCTGAGTCCATGCGGGTCACTGCCATCACACCAAGCACTACCAGGACAGACAGAACAATGGAACAGAACACATCTGAAGAAGCCTTAGAGTGGCGTAACACCAGCACCAGTCATCCCACTAACTCTATTTTGTCACAGAGCCACGGACACTATGGACTCAGCCCAGATACCAGCAGCATCTTCTTGCCCAAGCACCGTGGCTGAGTACAAAGAGCACAGGTTTGGGGGCGGGGTGGGGTGGAACCTCAGAGAGGTTTTTTCTAATCTTGTCTCTCTCTTCCTTCCAGCTCTGAATCAGCTCTGAACTGCATCATAAATCCTCAAGACTCCCGAAGAGGAAGATTACAGTCTCCCTTGGTAACGTGTCAACTGTTAAGAAAAGTCTTAAGCTGTGCCCACATTCCAACAGTTCCCTCTCATTCTGTCTTTCCAGATGCAGGAGTCCCCAAAGCAAGCGTATTAATCCAATAAGCGTCTAAGCATCCCTATCGATCCCAAAGTCCCCATGCCTCCAGTCTACCAATACAATACGTTCTGAGCATCTATCTGTGCAGTAAAGGGGGCTGAATTTTTCAGTCTCCTGAAAACTAACATCAGAGTCGTTCATGGAAGAGAAATGGTTTTACAGCAGCAAGGACTGGCTTTGCCCGGCCAGTGTCTGAAAAGGGAGGTGCAAGGGGGTGGTGCGGGGAGGGGGCTGTCCATTTATTTTAGGACCTAAAATTTAGGGGCTCATGTTGATGGATAGTTTTCTTGGAGGAAAAATATACCAAAATAAATAAATAAATAGATTTAAAAAAACCAAAACCCTCAGCGATGGCAGCATCCTCATAAAGAGCAAGTTCTGGTTTGGCGTTGGCAAGTTTTAGCCTGGAGTAAAATCACCTCCAAGTTAACCAGCCACGGAAACAGGGATTTCGGTGGAAATGCGGACCCGACCTTCAGCAGGAAAGCAGCGGATGGCAGGCAGTCTGTGTGACCATTCCAGGCGTCGCGCAGCCGGGAAGTCCCTGCCCACGGCTCCCTCCGATTAATCAATGCGTAAAAAAAAAATAAAAAAAAAAATACGAGGAGAGAGGACACGCTCCACACCAGCCCTTCCTTCCAGCGCCCCTTCTGCCCGGGCTCCGGGGAGCGGAGGCAGAGCGCGCGGGGAAATTACCGGGGTGGCGTGGCTCTCTCACGCCGCCGGAGACAAATGACCTTTGGAAAAATACATTAACTCGTGAAAGTCAAACCGCCGGGAAAGACCCGGCAGCTCATCGCTCCAAACTCCTCGCAGCCCCAAAGAGGAGGGGAAAAGAGATGGAAAAAAAAAATGCACCCAACCCGAGGCGGGTGGGGGCGAGTAAACCAATATCCAAACCACGTTGTTGTTAAAAATAAAAATAAAAAATAAAATAAAAAATCAGCCCACACGCGAGACACCAAAGCCTCGGCTGCAACAAATGCGCCCACAAACGCTTCCCGCAGCCTCCCCGGATTTTCCTCCTTTTTTTTTTTTTCCTCCTTCTCTCTGTCCCAGCGACAGCACCGCCACTTCCCGCAGCCGCAACTCGCGCGCGGGGGCCGAGGACCGCGGGGGCAGCGGTGCCCCACGCACCCCGCCCGCCCGCCCGCCCGCCCGCGGCCACGCCGCTCGCTACTCACCCGAGCCGCGGGGCACTAGCGACGGCAGCTGCCGCGGGCGGGCGGCGAGCCGGGGTCCGCGGGGACGCACACACGGGCTCCGGCCGCGGACACGTGTCTGGAGCCTGCTCTCCGCTAGCCCCGGCCTCCGCGCATCTTCCGGGGAGCGGGCCCCCCAGCGCCAGCGAGCGACGAGGCGGGCGAGGGCGGGCGGGCGCGCCGCGGAGGCTGCGAGAGGCGCCGAGCTGAGCCGCGCCGCGCCGAGCGCCGGGCTCTCCCCGCGAGCTCCCCGCGCTCCCGCGCGCGCTCCCGCCCCCGCCGCGCGCCCCCCGCACCCCCTTTCCCCGCGTCCGGCCCCACGCAGCGCGCGCCAGCCCCGGCGGCGGCGGCAGCAGCGGCGGCAGCGGCGCGTCCTCCCCCGAGCGCCGTCTCCAGCGCTGCCGGCGGCGCTGTCCATTGTTCTGAAGCCGCGCCCCGGGGCGGGCGGCGGCGGGGGGCGGGAGCGGGTGGGCACCGCGGCCGGGGAGGGCTTACCGCTCAGACGGACCCAGGCGGAGAGGGCGGCGCGGAGCCGGGGCGCGGCGCGCGGGGGCTGCGGGGCGCCTAGCACCGCGGGCTGCGGGCGCGCGGGGACTTCCTGCTCCCGCACTGGCTCCCGCCCGGCGCCCGGCGCATCCTGTGTTACTATGGATATCTCGCTGCTCGCCGCCCCCTCCCCGCGCTCCGAGAGGCCGCCCGCCCGCCGCCGCAGAGGCAGCTCCCGGCGGCTCCGCGGGCGCCCAGGTGACCAGCTCGCGCGGCAGCGGCGGTGCCAGCGGCCGCCACCACCGAGGAGGAGGAGGAGGAGGAGGTGGAGGAGGAGGAAGAGGGGGAAAAAGCAGGTCCCGGTCTAGCCCCAGGCCGCTTCGAGTTTCCACCCAGTCACCAAGCCGCTCGGAATTCTGCACGTAAGAGAAGCCACAGCAACGCTCCACGCCTGGACTGGCGGCGCCACCCCCGGCCACCGGCCTTCCAGTGGTGCTCAGAGGGGGATGGATGGTCGGCCCCCAACAGACCAGGAGCGTCAGGGTTAAGATGGGGACTCACATGTTGATATGGTTCAGACACCCCTCATCCCTGCCCCAGAGGGAGACGTTTACTTCAAATCGAAGCCGATTAAATGAAATAAATCGGACCTTAAATGATCAAACTCCCCTTCCCCTTAAAAAACAAACCAACAATGGGTTTCCTTGCTATAAACAAATAAAAATAACGCGTGGCTTCCATTTTGCTTAATACAGTAACATTTGAATGAAGACATCCAGCAACCCACGCATTTTCAGTTGTTTGGTGTTTCCACATTCCATCCAGAAACTAGTCTGAGATAAGAACCAGAGACTTCCACAGAGCATAACCCAACATCTGAAAACAAGGCAACGACCCCCAAAGAGTTTGTAGGGGGAAAAAAAGTTTGGAGTGAAGGTACTTTAAGTAAAAGTATTTAAGGGAAGATATAATACGATGAGCTCCAAACAGAATAATTCCATGATGTAATACAGATTCATCTACGACTGTTGGTCTTAAGCCAACTAGAATGATATCCTTAAGAGAAATGCCTTAAGCTTCTTACAGGAAGAAATACTTTTATATTTAAGAATATTAAAGCAAAAGATCTTTCTTCTCTCAATGTTAGCTTATCTTAGTATTCTGCTTTCTACAGAGGATAACTCAAAGGCAACCAAAGGGCCTGTGAATAAAATAGGTTGGAATGAAGGTACTTTCAGTAAAAGTATTTAAGGAAATGTATAATACGATGAACTCCAAACAGTATTGATAACCCATTGTTTAGGGTGCTTTCACTTTCTAAACTTTAAGTCCTCACTTAACAATGTGGCTAGGTTCTTAGAACTGCAGTGAAGAGACGTGTAACAATCAATTTTCCCATAGGGTAATTGATATGAGCAACAGTTTAATTCCTATGGCATTTTATCAACATTACAACAAAAGGACATCATTTGAGGACCTGATATACATCCAATGCCTTAAAACCGACTCAAACAAATATTTTGATCAATGGCAAAACACCAGGCACTAAAATAGAAGTGTGAACCAATTCTTGTATAGTAGGTAACCTTTACTGAGCACCTAAGGTGTGTCAGGCATCTGTGAATTACTTAATTCTCACAGTTCTGTGAGGTAGGTTTTATTTTTATCCTCGCTTTTCAGATGAACAGAAAAGCTTAGGTCTCTCTGCATTTGGTACTTATGGGACAACGTTCACTTCCTTAAACAAGAAACACTAAATGCGCACTGTTCCGTCCATCCTCATGTCATTGTCTGTTTTTGTGAAGTTCAGGTTAACGGTGTTCTCTGAAGCCACCTGCTAGCAAGCAGCAGGACCAGGGCATAAACCCAGGCCGGTCAGGCTCGAGAATATGAGCCTTTACCCATATACAAGCTACCGGTATTTCTCATTCACACGAGGACTTCATGAAGCTTTTTGAGTTTACATCTTACATGTATACAGAGAGAAACAAGATTGGACATGATCTGCCTTCTTGCCTGGAGTATGGTTGGATATTTCTGTGTGTGATCAGAGATGAGTTTGGAAGTCAGAGCATTTAGTTTTACTTCGCACTTTGCAGTTCAAAAATATGTGACTTGAGGCAGAATAGGTGTTTTCTTGCATTCCCAATCCCATGAAGGGCATCACTCTTTTCTGGATAGTGTTCTCTTTACAAATATCGGGCTACTTCAGAGAGATGTCATTCGTTAGGCCTGAACTATAGGCTCCCTGGAAAAGAGGGGGTGTCATTTTTGTATGGTGGGTCTATAACCATTTGTGTTTGTACCACCCCTAGAGGAGGATGGAAGCCTGGGCATTTGTGCTTGCCTAGAGAAAATTCATTGAGGAAGCCAGGATGGCAATTCAGCATGATCAGCTCACACATTAAATACTGAATATTGCCCACGTTGTCCTGTGCACCAAAAGTTGCCAGTTATTTATGGTGCATAACTGACTTTTGGGTTTGAGCCCCGATTGGGGCATGTATGGAAGGCAACTGTTCCATGCTTCTCTCTCACACCGGTTTCTCTCTACAGTCTTGGAAATTAACTTCAGTACAACGCTAATGGAATCTGGCAATAACCTAAAGATATGAGAGTTAAAACACCAAGGTCTTATCAGTGCAATCTCCTACTGGTTGGAATAAAACATTAAACAGTTCACAGAAGAATTCCATGATGTAATATAAATTCATCTATGACTGTTGATCTTAAGCCAACTAGAATTATGTACTTAAGGGAACTGCTTTGAGGGTCTTAGAAGAAGAAATACTTTGATATTTAAGAACATTAAAGTAAAAGACCTTACTTATCTCAATGTTAGCTTATCTCAGTATTCTACATTTGAGCATTTTTAAGCAAAGAAAATATTTTTTAAAAATATCATTGAAAAGCAGGCATGGTGCATATCTACTTACTACTATAGAAGTTGTCTCTGCCTTTAGGGTTATAACTGCCCGAAATATCTCACACCAATAAACCAAGTCCAGCAAGGTAGTTTCAGATACAAATAACATAGAATGGTGATAAGGAAATAAAAGAGAAGGAATTTTTTTGACTTTATATTAAAGCTCTGATCATTTAGAGTCGACCTTAGAGAGTACATGTTTTAGATGGTCTATCTGTGTATGTAAATGAGTGCATATTTTTTAGAAAAAGCTATCTTATAATCCTTAATACCATGTTAGTGATTTTTAAAAAGGGTAATGATATAAAAATACTTCCATCCATTATGCCAAGGTTTATTGAGTGCCTATGAGTTCAAACACTGAGCTGGGTGCCGAGGGAGAGGAAAGTAGATTAGAGATGGACTCTTGCTTTGGAAAAGTCTTTCTCTGGGTAGCTTCAGTTTATCCTATGGATTCTAAGTAAAGTTTCTATACATCCCTCATCTTGCACTGGCCTCATTAACCCTGCTTCTTCTAATATAGTATTTATCACTACTTTTGGTAATTTATTGTTTAGTTATGGAGCTCCCCATATGACTGCATGATGTCAGGGACCCTGTTTACGTAATGCTCCATTCATGTTTAGCTTCTGACTCCCAATAGGCATTAGGTAAACATTTATTGAACAAGTGAATGAAAGCTTGGGGCAGGTTGGATTTCAGTTGCTCTCCAAATAGAAACCCACAGGAAGCAGACAGAATATAAATCTGGAGCTCAAGTGAGGGCAAGAGATACAGATTTGCTATCAGCTTATTCCTTGTAATTGGATGGCTTGAGAGTGAACTGTCATCAACTAGAAGAGGGTTGAGATCAGCACCCCGGACAGTGCCCACAGCACCAATCTTAACTGAGGTCAGAACGCAGGACAGCGCCCACACCGGCAATTTTACAGTCAGGTCAGAACCCTGGACAGCGCCCACATTTCCAATTTTACCCTGTGGGATGGATGACACCTGGGCCACTGGTTAGGATAGAACAGTGTGGGAAAAAACCATCACCAAATAAATCTTTCAACCACGTGAACAAGTTTCTAATGAGCAGGTATTTCAGAACTAAGCTATTGCAGAGATAGGAGCACTCTGAATGCGAATTTCTATTCATGATAATGTGGAAGTTTACCTTCCAATAATATAGAAAGCAGGGCTTTGAATTTTGCAAAAAAAAAAAAAAATGTTGTGTGTGTAGTTAGAAGGAATAGGAATCAAGCCAGAGAGAAAGAGAGTCTGTGTAATGGTGCAGCAACAGAAGTAAGGTACTCTGTAAGAGTTAGGCATCAAGAAAGGCCCTAAGTGGTGAACAGGCTTGTGTGGCTATTGGTGTATGTCCGCCATAGAAACACTGTGGTTTTCTGTATTCAGGGCTTGGCTGTCATTAATGAGATAAGTAAGGCATAGGCCAGCTTCCAACATTTACAGATTTCTATTATTTTTTAAAATTGTATGATCATACTTTGCTGTGGAAAAATGACTTTATTTGAATAGCAAATTTAAAACAACTCATCGAGTGCCTATTAACCCTGATCATACTTACAGATCTAACTACCAAACTAACACAATCCAGAGTGCGCAGAAGGGACGTTCACTTTTTCCTGAAGGCAAGCAGGCTTGGAATCCAGGGGGAATGAATATAAACACCGAGGCCCATCTGCCAGGAGTGTTCTGGCCCAGTCTTCTGAATTAAGATCTAGATGATCACTATCTTCAAGTCCTTAGCCACATTCAGCCCCAGTGCGCCATAGTGAAGATGTTTGCTGGCAGCTTTTGCTTACAACCAGCTCCTGAGAATCCCTGTTAGCCTCATGGCACAGCTGTTAAGCACCTCGTCCTTCTAACACCTTTAAGCAATGTAGCAGTGTGCTCAACACTCGCAGCAACTTCCAAGGTTAGCCGTGAGAGAAGGCTCCAGTAACCTGATCTGAGCACCTGTTTCACTACATGCCCATCCATTCCAGATGTCCCAGTTGGCCCTCTTTGAATGAGCGAGGCCACGAGATCAGATTTGAGATAGGAAAATATGGTCTCTAGCATTTTAAGGACTCATACTTTGAGTCTGTGAGGAAGTAGAAAACTTGGGTTCATACCCGACTCTATCAGTGACTGGTTGTAGACCCTGAGTGAGTTGCTTAACCTTGCTGCACCCCATTCTGCATCAGTAAAGTAGGGATAGTTGTTAAGGATTGAATGGGTGCGCCCATGGAAAAATATTCTCAATACCTGGAGCACAAGAATAATTCAACAAGAGAATTAAGTGCACCCTAGTTTTAATTCATAAGCCGTTAGAAGCAATAGCCACACTATTCTTATCAACTGAATTAAATTACCAAGTTCCTTCCCATAGTACCTTCTAGTGTGCTTGTCAGCTGTGTAAGTGAGGAAAGGCCCATGTACCCTGGAATTGGTACATTTTATGGTATAGACTCATAAAAAGGAATATATATATATATGTACATATATATGTACATATGTGTATATGTATACACACACACACACACACACACACACACACACACATATATATATATGTATGTATTTTTTTTCTCCACAGGATTTTGTGGAGGACAAGATAGCTTATCATTTGATGGGGATTATGTACATATATCATCATATGAATTCTCCAGCAATACACATCAAGGGTGTTGGAAATACCAGAGACACAACAGGAAAAAGAATTACCTAATAAATGTTAAAAATGATTTTGGGTTGGAATAATTAAACTTTAGGATAGGAAGGTGTGGGTGATATCCACTGTTTTGCCCCTGCTCAAAACCCAGGTCTATTAGCAATAGTCTGAGTTTTTAATCGGAGACATACTTTTCCAGCCCTCTGATAAAATTCTAGAAAATTCTAGAACATCTGACCATGGAGTGGACCTGTGATCCACTGGCCAAGGAAAGCTTTCCATTGCTCAGTCACGCTCACACTGGTTCATCCAGAGAGGGTGAGGACCAGGACTCTGTTGGAAACGTTGGGAAAGAGAAGCTCTGTCTTCACTGAAGTTTCTGAGTTGCCAGAGTGCTGAGCTTAAGCCTGGGACTGCCTAGGGCTGTCCTGTGTGGACTGTGTGGAGGGTCTGCAAGGGTGAAGCCAGTGCCGAGGAAACAGAGTGGAGACATAAAAGGAGAGAGAGAGAGAGAGAGAGAGAGAGAGAGAGAGAGAGAGAGAGAGAGAGAGAGAGGAGAGAGAGAAGGAGGGAGAGAGAGAGAGAGAGGGAGAAAGGGAATCAGAGAGAGAGAGAGGCTGAGATATTCCACTGATAACTTTTTAAAAATATATTTTTTATTGATTTCAGAGAGGGAGAGAAAAACACCAATGATGAGGGAGAATCATCGATCTTCTGACTCCTGCATGCCCCACACTGGGGACCAAGCTTGCAACCTGGGGGTGTCCCTGACTGGGAATCCAATTGTGACCTTCTGGTTCATAGTCCTGCCAGCTGGCTGCAGTGATGGCTTTTGAGGCTCTGCACCCAGGCCTGCCTGAAATGATTGCATATTGCCTCATTGACAAAATATATTCAAATACTATCTCAATTAATCCCCAAACAACAACTTAAAGGTTGGTATTGCCAATCTGGTTCCTATGTTATGGGCAAGGAAACTGGAGTCCCCGAGATATTCCTCAACTTGCTCAAGGTCACGCCGTTAGGAAGTAGCAGAACTATGGCTGGAATTCAAAATTCCTAACTCCAAGTCTCATGTCTTTTCCAACGGCACTGCGGCTCCTGTTGTGGGCAAGCTGCTGTGTAACAGGGCTGTGTCAGACAGTGAGAACAGCACTGCTCGCAAACATCCCCTCCCTGGCAGAGCAGTGCCCAGCCGGGCGCTTGGTGGTAGTGCCTGCTCTCACCTTCAATGGCTCCCCAGAGAAAGACCTCAGGAGAAAGATGAATATAGGCTCCCTGGAGTTCCTGGCAGAGGTGAAGGGTGGGCAGGGGATGAGATGCTCCTGAAGAACTTCTACCCTGTTCCATTTGTGTGGAACACTAGGGTGAGGTCTCCAGTGCAGTGCTGTGAAAATCCTCCTGCCAGTTCTACGCCTTGTCAGGACCTCCTGACAAGTAGAAATAAAGTAGAATGAAATAAAGTAGAAAGAAGTAAAGTAGAATGAAATAAAGTAGAAAGAAATAAAGTAGAAAGCCACATTAACTCTTTCAGGCCATTTGGTTATTTAAGAAAGTACTACTTTGCTCTAAATGGGTTCTGAGCGGGTCTGAAATGGAGAATATTTTAATTTGTGTTTTCTCCCCTTTCTCTCAGCTGCTTTGTCTCATTAAGATGTAGACCAAGAAGCTGTGTAATAACTACTTTTTTTTTTGAATCATTAGATGGTCTCATAGAGATGAAAAGTGCCCATGCAGCCCTGACCACTGTGGTTCAGTTGTTTGGAGCATTGTATGGTGCATCCAAAGGTGGTGAGGTCAGGGCTCTCTCTCTCTCTCTCTCTCTCTCTCTCTCTCTCTCTCTCTCTCTCTCTCTCTCCTTCCTCTCCCTCCCTCTCTCTCTCCCTTTCTGTGAGGATTTTTAAAAAGTGCCCTTGCAGATCTGTTATACTGAAATATGTGGACTCAAATCTAGGTGTAAGGTGTGAGAAGCTGAGACCACAGCACCCATAGGACCAAAGACTGATCCAAGGCACTGGAAGATCCCTGGTTTCCAAGTTACGAGTTAATGGAAGATGGGTGACAGAGAACCCCATGTTCCTGGGGGCCTGGAGTGCCGGAGTGGGGTGGGGGTGGTGGGAAGCAGATGTGCTGGAAGTTCCAGCGTAGGAGTTCCTTTCTCTTGCTTAGCAGAGAGAATCCACAGTTCTGATCTGAGGAGGACTCGGGATCTCTGCTCTGTCATACTGTTTCATGGGAGACTTCTGGGAAGGGCAAGGATGTTCCCTCAAAATGCTGTTTTTACCGATCACTCAGAATGCAAAACACTGACAGCTGAAGGAGCTGGGAACATTTTCCCCCCTGGGGCGAAAACAAAAGTGTCAAAAGTTTCCTTTGCTTGCAAATCTGAGGTTACTAAGTTAATGCCCAACAGAGTGGCTAAGGAGTGTGATCACCGTGATTGCAGCAACAAGCTTCACATACACGGAGCATTTGCATATTCATTGTGGATCTGGGCTGGCTCCATGGACATGTGACCAGGGCTCTCCCACAGGTCTGGCTCTCAGAAGGGCCCCATGCTCGGTTCCATGTTCTGCAGTTGCAGACTTGCACATCTAAATAATTGGCCGAGACCGGTTTGGCTCAGTGAATAGAGCGTCGGCTTGCGGACTGAAAGGTCCCAGGTTCGATTCCGGGCATGTACTTTGGTTGGGGGCACATTCCCAGAAGGGGGCGTGCAGGAGGCGGCTGATCGATGTCTCTCTCATCGATGTTTCTGACTCTCTATCCCTCTCCCTTCCTCTCTGTAAAAAATCAATAAAATATATTAAAAAAACTTTAAATAATTGTAAATTTGAAATTGTATCTGATGGGACTACGGAGCATGGGCTGGAGCTTTGACCCTCAGCTCACGTGAGGTTCTGCTTTCCTGGGAGGAGATTTTGGCTGTCTACTCCCTATCATCTCCTGCCCAGGGCCCTTCCTGCACCCCCACCCTGGGCTTCCCCCACAACCATGCTGCCCTTTGCCTGGGGGAGCGATCAGGTGGCTTTGACAGAGTGGGGGTGGGCTATCCTTCCTTCAGCCCCTGCCCTTCTTCCTCTGCTAGTGGTGACGAAGGGTCGTGGCATAGAGGGCCACCACCTTGTGGCTTTGGGGTCAACAGCCATTCTTTCCCTAAACTGCAACTCATGGCGTGTTTGATGGGCAACGTGGTGGGATGACTCCGCCTGAACCTGTCACTCATAGCACATTCTGGCTTAGAGGCTGTTGTCCCTTGGTGCGGGTGGTCACTTGTCTGCTGTAGGTTGGGGGGCTGACGGGGCCATGGGAGGGGGATATTGACTTTCCTGCCCCTGGCCAGATCCCACATTTTCATTTTGTACTGGGTTCTGCACACTGTGTAGCCCGCCCCGTCGTTGACACTCCTTGTGATAGCCAAGCAACCTCAATAGGACCAGAGTGTCACGACTATTATTACATCTTCTGCTGTTATTGCTGCTGCAAGTCACCTTCTCAGTGACTTGCACTAGAGTAAGCCCTTAGCAGTGTCATCCTACTCAGTCCTCCCAACCACTATGCAAGATAAGGCTTGTCCATGGGGTAGTTCCCTAATTCCTTTGAGTTTGTTTCTCATCTGTGAAACTGGCACCGTAATGCCCCCTTCACAAGGATACTGTGAGAATGAAGAAGGTGTGTGTAGAGAAGGATGAAGGAATTTTTATTCACCTGCATTACTCCAGCACTGCGTTTATGTGGAAGAAAATATTTTGATAAGCTGCATGAGGAGAAGTGTGAGGACACCCTTTTACCCCTCACACACTCAGGCAACTCAAGGAGGTAGCTTAACTTTTGCACGTATGACAAGGAGAGAGTTTGACTTGTTCCCTGGAGGAAGGTGGGGAAGAAAGAAGAGTCACTGGGGCAAAGGCTTATGGGGAAAGAGAGCACAAGTGGCCATCTGGCCTTCAGAGGATGGAAATACTGAATGGGGCTTTAAATAAGTCGTTAGTGTTGGGTGTATGCTGTAACCCCCCACCTCCCCCATCTTCACAAAACCTTCAGTAAAGATGAAATAACGGACTCATGCAGTTGGCTGTGACTAGATTAATGGGCAGGGGTGTGGGGAGGGGGAAGCGAAGTCTCCAAGAGGTATTGAGATTCACATTCATGTTGGCACATATGGAAGGAGGCAGCATGGGTGGACGCGTGTGCCAGAAGATGAGTGCAGAGTTGATGCTGGCCTACAACGTTATTCTTTGATGGTTTCCTCCCGGTGATCTCACTTTTTGTTCGGGTCAGGTATTTTGAGGGATATGACAGCAGCTATGTATATTCTGTTTAGTTTGTATTTTCTTGTAAGCCTCGCCACCAAGCTCTGCACACAGTGGATACTCAAGTGGAGAGGGCTGACCAGTGTGAGTAGTAACTACTAAGGAAAGGAAACAGATATGACTTTGTATAATCATTTCAATGTATAATCATATTTTGCATAATCATTTCAATGACTCTTTGTCATAGGTATCAGTCTATCCAGTTTACCTCTGAGGCTCCGAGAGGCCATGACACTTGCCTGGGGTCACACAACCACTAATGACAAAGCAGAGATATAAATCTATGCCCATTACTTAATGCGTCCTTGATCAATGTAACTTTACTCCACTCTCTAGAGTTTCAGTGTCATGTAAGCCAAGCATTACTCACAATGTATAACCTAAAACCCCAATGAAATCAGAAGAATAAGACAAATCGATTTTTAAAACACTCCTAGAGAATAAAACATTTTCTTTTTAAACGGATGGACAAAGAGCAAGAGCATAAAAAGTATAGCATAACTCAGTCATCTCTTAAATAATTGTAGGATTGTACCAATATTAGTCATTGTACTATAATGAAACCAAAGGGAAAAAAATGGGCCTGGAAGATGCAACTTATTGTGCAAGAAAAGGCTGACTCAAATGTGTCTAAAAGCATAGTTCTCCCTTCAGCCAAGTCAAGTCCAAAGGAGCACATGAATAATTGGCTGCAGCTACCCTTTAAGCCACTGCCAGCTCTCCCTGCTCAGGTTGATACATCTCCAAACCTCAGGGAGTCGGGAATCAGCTGCCAGCAGCCAATGGGCTTCTGAGCATTCATAACCAGACCAGGTGCTGATCCATCAAGCTAATTAGCAGCCTGTGGGCCACAGTTAGCTGGGAAGGTAGAGGTTTTTAACTCTTTTCTTGATAGACTCTGTACCTATCTGTGCTTTGTGATCAATATTCTATCAGAAAAAAACCATAAACCCCCCAAAAAAAGCATTTAGAATTCAAAAGGGCGGAGGCTAAATGGAAATGTAGGCTTGCTTTAAATAAGAGAGACTAAGAAACCAAAGTGAACTTGGACACACCCATATAGTGCACACACAGTGCTTTTCCCCATTCTATGTACCTTCGTTTTACTTAGCATATCATCAGCACAGAATGGACATCCGAAAACAATAGACAAAAGGAGGAAATAGAACAGAATGACAAAAGAACAAGAGATACTCCTTGTTGGCACCTCAGATGCATTTAACCATCGGGATCCAAAAAAGAGCAGAAGAAACAGAATTGGCTTTGATGGGAAATACAGCGAACATGTTGAGAGTTCAGAAAAGTGGAAAAACCCACTCTAATTAGGAGATGGAAGAGATGGAAGACATCAGAAACAATGTTACTGCAAATTAGCAGGCTTAAAAACCAAGGTGTAAATCAGCAGAGGGGAGAATCCACTGGATCTTAATAAATTTGCAGAAACTTGTTTGAAATAGCGCGATTAAAGTCAGTTCGAATGTGATGATCAAACAGTAAAATAGAATCAACCATCACCAAAGCCAACACCACTCCAAATGTCTTCCTGGACACGAGAGAGGCATTCCACAGCCCATTTCGCCAACATTCCCGACTTTAGTGTGGTTTGGCTTTTCATGGATCCAGTAATGCCCATTGGAATAGTGCCAATACGTGATCTAGAGATATCACCAAGAGGCATTCAGCCCTGGAAAAAGCCAAATCTGGAAATCAGAGAGGAGGGTAAGGCAGAATCCTGGCAGACGCCTTAAAACACAGAGGTAACATTTATGGAGATGTCTGCACGAGCTCCTTCTCAACATATGGAGAACTGAGGAAGGGCTATGGGATTCCAGTGACACCCCGTCACCACCATCTGGAGATGAGAACGCCGCAGTACATTTTCTTTTATCTGGGATATCTTACTGATGAACTTTATACTAATGACAAGGTCCTAGCCAGAGTCTCCCTTGGACTACAGAGTGCAAAACTGCTTACTGCTTGATTCTGGGGTTAGAAAACAGACTTATGGCTCTGTGTGAGGAACAGCTGTCATTGTATTTGTAGAACCAAAGAATCAAGATGCTGAAAGTGATTAATATTCCAGAATCTTCAGAGACCTAAAGAAAGCATTGCATAGCCAGAGGAGCTTGGGATGTCCTGGTTGGAATGTAAACTAATGCCTCGAGAAACATTGCTACATGTTGAGATTATGAGTTCAAATCTTTCCACAGAGTGAGGAAAAACAGAGTATTTTCTTAGGAGGAGCAGGCACATGGGTTGGATTACTTTTGCTGTAAGAAACTAATGCACTACCCTGAACTAGAATCAATTTCAGGACTGCAGTACTTTAAACAGAAGAGAGTAGTTTATCCAGGGTCAGGGAGACATGGGATTCACGCCAAATGATAATTCTCCATAATGCTTCTTAGTCTCATATCTGTGAATTAGAGGTGGTCACAAGCCTAGTTTATGGCCTCCAGGAACACTGGTTTTGGTTACTGTCCTAGATAAGCAACTCCCCTACTTCCCATCCACCCACACACACAGAGGTTTGGTTAGAGCTACCTCTCAATTTCTTCCTGCCTAAGTCATTTCTTACTAGCAAAGGAAGAAAGAGGCATATGTCCCCAACTTTTTCTTCCTCTCTGTCCTCAACTCTGGTCTCTCTTCCCTTGAATCCTCTGATGCACCTGCAAGGATGCCTTGACTCAGTGCCTTTGCCTGTAGGACTCTCTTGACCTTGAACATCCTTCCACCAGTTCACTGCCTGGAACACTGTTTCTCCGTGTTACCTCCTCTTGAGAGCTTTCCCTGTTCACAACAGCAAAAAACGTAGCATTTAATTGGCACCAGGTACACGTTGAACACTATGAAGTAGGTACCATTATGACATCCATGTTGGAGATATGGAAACTCAAAGGCAGCAAGGTTAAGAAATGTATTCAAGGTTACAGGCAAGGGCCAGAGCTGAGATTATGAATGGAGGTGGGAAGGCTCCAGAATGTCTGTTCTTCACCACTGCTCTCAGCACAGTGATGCCTACAGCTTGCCATAGCAGCCTGAGCACACACGAGGTGCCTGGCACGGCACTTGTATTTCCTCCCCTCCCCTCTTCCTGTGCTAGTGCCAATGAATCCTTCACCATTCAGCCCAAGCATCACTTTCTTTTTTCCTTAACCCTTCCCGCTCTTACTCCCCAAGCCTGGGTGTGGTGGATCCTCCACTGCTCATGTGCGAGAGCCCAGCACCGTGTGTCTGTTTACCTCTCTCTCACCCCCATCAATCCATCCAGGGATGGTCTCAAATGTTACAGTATCCCACACAGGGCCTGGAACATAGAACTGTCGCTAATACATATTTGTCTGCTCGATGAAGGACATCTTTATTTTGCAACTCTGGTTCGCAGGGTTTGCAAGCACATGAAGAACAAAAGGGATCCTATCACAAATCCTAGGAGAATAATGACAAATGCTTAACTCCAGTTCAGAAAGAAACAAGACTGTTTATAGCTCAGGGGCTCAACATTACTTGACCTGACCTTAATTTTTCCTCACGGCTTAGATTTATAGAACTATAGACTGGGAGGGCCCTTGGAGATCATTTAGTGCAGGCATTACAAACTGGTGGCTTTGAGATACGTTTTATTTGACACGTTATTGTGTGTTCCTATTTTTATTAGCACACCGATAAGCAGGACATTTACTCTTTATTTCTCCACACTCTGTACCATATCCCACCATAAAATACCACTTCCTTTGTTTATAACATCTTCCTGGCCCTTTAAGGCACTTGATATGAAATATCAGATTTTAGTCCAGCCCATTTTTTGGCCTCTTAGACAACCAAACTCTTCAAGTCTGTACCTACGCTCCCCAATTATCTCAAGAACTCATTCCAAGCAGGTGTGTTCATTCCACCCTCTACTGATGTGTCCCAGTGACCAGTGAGCTCCATCTTGTGAAGTCCAGTCCCCAGCCTTAACCTGAGACCCTCCTCCTTGATTTTCAGAACCGTACTCTCCTGGTTTTCCTTCCACTTCTCTGGCCTCTCCTTCTCTGTCTCCTTTGCTGATTCCTCCTCATATGCTCGACCTCTAAATACCAGATGCCCTGAGGTGCAGCCGTTGGCCTGCTTTATTTCTCAACCTACTCTCATTCCCTTGGTGATCTTATGCAGGCTCATGGCCTTATACTGTTAACTGGCATTTCCTCAGTGGGAATCATGGTTGTCTACTGGGCCTGTGCAACTTAAACACAAACTCAAACAAACTCTTGAATTCCTCCCCCAAACCTGCTCTTGTTAGAGCAGTTAAGGGTGTATCCATCTTACTAGTTGCTCAGGTCAAAATCCCTCCTTGCCCCTCTCTATTATTTGCCACATCTGAATCCTTGGCAATCCATGCCCCCAGTTCTTTCAGATCAAAAGCCAGAGAAAGTCTTTGTTTTGATGTTCAGAAGCCTTGATGTTCTACCGCCATCCTTATTCCCACCCCACCTTGATTTCTCTGTCCCCTTTTCCTACCACTATCCCTTTTACTAACCAGCTGCAGCCACGTTGGCCTCCTTGATATTCACTGAATACTCCAGGCTGCCCCCACCTCCAGGTCTTCGCACGTTCCGTTTCCTCTGTTTGGAACATGCCCAGTCCAACCTTCTTCCATTCCCCAGGTATCTCCACGTAGTCCCTTCATGACTACAGAAATAAGTCTTATTGAGCCTTTCCTGGACTCACCCTATTTAAAATAGACTCCCTGACTCCAGGATTCTTTGCCCTCAAACCCCTTCTGCTTTACTTTTCTCTAAAGCATTTTATCACCCTTTAACATGCTGTATAATTTATGTATTTACCTATTTTGTTTGTCTTTCCATATTAGAATGTAAGCTCAATGAGGGCATTGTCTTTTTTTGTCACTGCATGTTCTCAAAATAGTAATAATCAGGACTTGAATGGATTGAATTTTGTGACCCCCTGCCCCCTTTCATATCTTAAGTCCCAACCCCTGGTGCTTCCAAATGTGACCTTTGGAAAGAGGGTCATTTCAGATGTAGTTACTTAAGATGAGTTGGAGTAGGGTGTGCCACTAATCCAATATGATTGGTGTCCTTGTAAAAAGAATGCTATGGGAAGAGAAAGATACCAGTATAGAAGAAAGACAATGTAAAGAGCCACAGGGAGAAGATGATCATCTCTAAGTCAACAAGAGAGGTCTGGAGCAGACCCTTCCCTCTCAGCCCTCAGAAGGAACTTACCTTCTTGACACTTTGACTTTGGACTTGTAGCCTCCAGAGCTGTGAGACAATAGATTTCTGTTTTTAACACACTCCCAGTTGGTGGTACTTTGTTATGGCAGACCTGGCAAACTAATATAGTCTTCAAACAAGTACTCAAAAAAATGTCTGGGTAAATAAATTAACTTTCACAATGAAACAACCAAAGCCCAGAGAGGTTAAGTAACTTAAGTAAGAAACATATAGGGGTGAACCAGCAGGACCAAAACCCAACTTCCCTACTTCCCCATCGAGCTCTCGGCTACCACCTCTTGAGGCAACCGAGGTCTGTCTGGCACACACTGAACAGTACTGTGCTACGGGCAAAAGATCTCTAGAGCTGTCTCACCAGGTCTCATGTCTCATATTTTCTGTTTTCCTACTTACCACCCCCTCTCCTGGCTGGGCAAGGATTGATGTGTTTGCTAAGTGGTCTGCTCTCCTCTCAGAGGAGACCACTGCGTGTGACTCTTCCGTTATCCAGGAAGTAACAGAAGTTATAATACAGAGGGGGAAATGATTCACTGCCGAGCCACTGAGCCACGGGGAGCAATCCAAGGTCTCTAGTAGACAATCAGCTAAGAGAAGTCACGATGATGTCACAGCGGAACATATAACTGCCTCAGTGGGCTGATCCCGAAGAACATCACAATTAAGTGAGCCTGCATCCGAGCACTCCTCCACATCTGGGAAGAGCAGCTCTCCCTGCTGACAGCCACATTCAAGGAAAGGCGATAGAAGGGGTGGGAGGCAGCAATCTAGCCAACACACTCCATGGAGGAAGACATGATTCCAAACTGCTACGAAGCAAATGAACATCAGTCGCAGAGAAGCATTCTGAAGGAAGTCAAACATGTCTGGGCACTTCCCAAGCAGGCTGGAGAACAGTGTTTTCTTTTTAGAATGGAATTATGGTGTGACATCGGGCGTGAAAAATTGATGAGGGCCATCAGGGGTAATATTTAAAATATTGAACAAAACATCGACAGCATAGGCCATCAACCGCTAGCAAAGCCGCATCAGGACCTGGTCCTTGAGCATGGTCTTTGGTGAAACTCACTCAGCCAGAATAGCAGAGACGCTCTTAACCTCTGTGACCCTCGGTCTGGTTTCTTTGGTGGGTGAGACACTACCTTCTAATTCTCAGTATTTTTAGAAAGATTAAGAGCATGTTTGTGACTGCTATGTAGATATCAGTCCCTTTGTAGTATGTTATTATATATCAGGCACTGGAAATTCTAATTTACTTAACCTTTATAGCAACCTTAAGATTCAGCAATTGTTATCACTATTTTACAGATGGAGAAACTGATGTACAGAGAAGTTAAGCAACTTTCTCTAAGTCCCACAGTGGCAAGGGTGAGTCTTTGGAATAGGTAGTCTGGAACTCAGGGGCTCAATCTCCTCCCTATCCTACCTCATAAATGTCAGAGCCCGTATTTCTGAAAACACAAAGTTTTATTGACTCTACTAGTAAGTCTTTGTTAAGGGAAAGAGGACAATATATCGCTGTCTGGCGCTCAGCAATTTAGCCTTTCTTTCCATGTCTGCTCAGCTCTGTATACATGGAGAGAGAGAGAGAGAGAGAGAGAGAGAGAGAGAGAGAGAGAGAGAGAGACAAGTCAACCCCTCTCCTCCCAAACAGTGAAATTAATACAAAGGCAAGGTCAAAATTTGGGAGTCTTTAAAAAAATTAGTATCAGCTGGACCACTCTAAGCATTCAGGGTTGAAGAGTTATTTATCGTAGTTAATGAATCTCATGATAACATAAATGTCTTACAGCTTTGAGCTAAGTGAGCAGCTCTTGTCTAGGGACCACTTAGTGAAGCTAATCTGCGTGAACAAAGGAGGCATGGGATTTGGGAGAATGAGGAGGGGAGGAGGGGGGAGAAGGAGCTTTTGTTGAGTGGCTACCTCATGCCAGGCATCACACTAGGTGCTTGACCCTCATTATTTCCACGTGTTCTTATAGCAACTCCGTCATTCAGCACACACTCACTGAATGGCAGGCATCATAATAGGTGCTGGGGTTACCAAATCAAACACATCATGGTCCCCGCCCTCCTACGTAAAACGAAAAAAGGAAACAAGCAGAACATAGAGCTCATTGTGGTAACATCTTGAAGTGAGTATACACAGTCAGTGGAATTATGGGAGACAGGCCAAGAAGGGAGAGGGCAGCTATGATCTGAACAAGGCGATGCTACCACGGCCCCTTGCTGCCCTCCTGCTCTCTTCCCAGGGAAGGGCGTAAATGGGCCTGATGAGTTGATGAATTGGAATAAGTCAACCTATTCTTACTCACACAAAGAGTCAGAAACCCTCAACTCTTTACCTGGGTCTGGACTGACTTACAATAGGACAAACATACTGTACTTTCTGGACCTCAACACCCACTTTCCAATTGCATATCTTTCAAAAGAGACATCAAATTAGATGTCTTAAAAGAATACACTTTTCCATTTGGGAGAAATTTTTTTTCTTTTATTGTTTAGCGTGTGCTTACTTAGTATCCAGGGCAACTTCAACCCATATTTTCATATGGTCTTTTTTAAAGTGTGTTAATTGGATAGAAGCTGATGTGTGCAATCATTAGTTGGCTATATTTCTAAAAGTATGCACATACGAGTGCATATAACAAACAGCAATGTTTACAGTGGAGTAAAAAACAGGGGGATGTTCTAAAGAAGGACAACACTCTAGACTTTTCATTTCAATGATGGAAAACTTCAGGAGTGGGGAAAAGCTCAGTAACTCAACACCCAATTCTCTTTCAAGTAAATGTATGAGTTTGCTAGGGCTGCTGCAACAAAGAACCAGGAGCTGGGTAGCTGAAGCAACAGACATTTATTGTCTCACAGTTCTGGAGGCTACAAATCCAAGATGAAGAAGATGAAGATATGTAACCAGGGTTAGTTCCTTCTGAGGGCTGAGAGAGAAAAATCCCTTCTGGTGGTTTGCTGTCCATCTCTGGCATTCCTTGGTTCATAGAAGCATGGCCTTGATTTGTTTACATGAACTTATGTTTATTCTTTGGAATATGTGATCCACTTTGTAACCAAGTAAAAAATCATGAAGCAATTCTTCAAGAGGATTTGTAACATTTCACCATTCACTAAATTGTAGGTTTTATCCACTGGACCATGTTTCCCCCAATATTAGATTAACAAGAAATATCTTGCCCGATTCCCCATGGTAAGCTGGGAAATATGCCAGGGAGAAAACTCCTTGTTTAGAAGCCTGTCAAAAACCCCTCTTTGCCAAGCATTTGTCTTTCCTGGTAGCAGAGAATCTTGTTCTTTTAGATGATAAGATACTTCTTAGAAGAATCTTTAAGGCAGTGGATTTTGAACTTTAAAAAATTATTTATATGCGAGTGTTCTTTTTCCTCCAAAGAAATTACACATAAATTCTCATATTTATGGTTAGTGCAGGCAGGGGTTCTGAACATCCTTTCTTAGAGTTTCCTGTGAGTTAGAGGAGGCTGTGCCTAAGGGACGTCTGCAGAACCCCGGGGATCCCTGGAACACAATTTGAGAACCACCATGTTAGAGCGTGGTCTAGAGAGGAACGAAGAAGCAGTCTTCCCCACTCTACCTTACATCATAAAGTAAGAATCACAGCTGGTGACATCAAGAGAGAGAAAGGGAACAAACAGTATTGGTACGCAGGACCTGCCATTCACCTGGAAAGTCTAGCAATGATGTCTGATGGCTTGCAAGTAGGTTTCTTTTCTATTAGGTGGGAAGGGGTTTAGTTTTAGGGATTTAGGAAACATATGTCAGCTTTTTCAGGCGCTACTGACTGATCCCCCAAGTTGTATGCGGAAGTACCTGTTTTTACTTCCACAGCCACCAGTAGCTGCACTGATAATGCATCTGTATTATAATGGACAGTTTTGCTTACTAGTTGGCTCTCCCAGTAAAAGTCATTGAGGATGGGAGCCATGTCTTTTTTTATTTTTATATCCCCAGTCTAATAGCTGGATAATGACAATAATAATTATTAATTAACTAGAGGCCCAGTGCATGAAATTTGTGCATGGGGCAGGGATGGGGTTTGGGGTGGGGTGGGTGGGAAGGTGTCCTTCAGCCCAGCTTGCTCCTTCTCCAATATGGGACCCCTTGAGGGATGTTCAATATCCCTCTTACAATCCAGGACTGCTGGCTCCCAAATGCTCACCTGCCTGCCTTCCTAATTGCTCCTAACTGCTTCTGCCTGCCAGCCTGATCACCCCCTAACCACTCCCTTGCCAGCCTGATTGATGCCTAACTGCTTCCCTGCCAGCCTGTTTGTTCCTAACTGCCCTACCCTGGTCACTCCTAACTGCCCTCCCCTATAGGCCTGGGTCCCACCCAACTGCCTTCCCTTGCAGGCCTGAGTTCTCCCAACTGCCCTCCCCTGCTGGCCTGATCACCACAACTGCCCTCCCTTTCAGGCCTGGTTCCTGACAACTGTCCTCCCCTGCTGGCTATTTTGTAGTGGCCATCTTGTGACCACATGGGGGCAGGATCTTTTGAACACATGAGGGCAATCATCATGTGTGTTGGAGTGATGGTCAATCTGCATATTACTCTTTTATTAGATAGAATAGAGGCCTGATGCATGGATGGGGGCCAGCTGGTTTGCCCTGAAGAGTGTCCTGGGTCACGGTGGGTGTTTTCTTGGGGCGGGGGGTGGCCTGGGCAAGGGGGCCTGTGGTGGTTTTCAGGCTGGCCATGCCTCCTGGCAACCCAAGTGGAGGCCCTGGTATCTGGGATTTATTTATCTTCTACAATTGAAATTTTGTAGCCCGGAGCAGAGCCAAGCCTTCTGCTGCGCAGCCATTGAAACTTTGTTGCCTTAAGCGGAGGCCTGGGCACTTGGCTTCCTCCATCTCTGGGGGCAACCGAAGCCTCCCTCCTGTGGTCATAGCCATCTTGGTTGGGTTAATTTGCATACTTGCTCTGATGGGCTGGTGGGTGTGGCTCATGGGCATGGCTCGTGGGTGTGGCAGAGGTATGGGCAATTTGCATATTACTCTTTTATTAGATATGATTAATAATGAGTAATAATTAATAAATCATTAATCAATAAGCCATCATTTACAAAGCAACTAGCATCTTTGAGCACAGTGCCAAACTGTTCTAGGTAGTTCATATGTGGTATTTTATTTAATCCTCAAATGAACCATCACCAGTGTCCCATAACCGTGGCACAGAGAGGTGGAGTCAGTTGCCCCTTAGTTCATGCAGCTAGGAAGAGGAGCTGGATTTTAAACCCAGACTTACCACCCCACTATATTGCATAATATTATTCAACAATGTTTTGCGAGATCTCTCCATGTGCCAAACATGGTTCCAAGCACTGAAGATACTTGGTGGTCAAAACCAAGTCCTTGTTTTTGTGAAGTGTACGTAGTGAACTGCTCTCTAAATATGTGCAGATAATATGTATTAAATGAATGAATCTAAAGGTTATATATGTATTTTAAAATTCTTTATTGTTTAAAGTCTTCTTTTTCCCCCATTCACCTTTCTTCGGCCACTCTAACCCCAAGCATATGTCCTCACCCCCCTATTGTCTGTGTCTATTGGCTATGCTTATATGCATGCATACAAGTTCTTTGGTTGATCTCTTACCCTCCCTCCTCCCCCTGCCTTCTCTCTGAGGTTTCACTGTTCTGTTCGATGTTACTCTGTCTCTGGATCTATTTTTGCTCACAATTTATGCTGTTCATTATATTCTACAAATGAGTGAGATCATGTTATACTTATCTTTCTCTGACTGGTTTATTTCGCTTAGCATAATGCTCGCCATGTCCATTCATGCCGTTCTGAATGGTAAGAGTTCTTTTTGTACAGCAGCGTAGTATTCCATTGTGTAGAACATAGGCCAGTGGTTGGCAAACTCATTAGTCATCAGAGCCAAATATCAACGGTACATGATGGAAATTTCTTTTGAGAACCAATTCTTTTAAAGTTAAAACTTCTTCTAATGCCACTTCTTCAAAACAGACTTGTCCAGGCTGTGATATTTTCTGGAAGAGCCACACTCAAAGGGCCAAAGATAGCCAACCACTGGCTATCAGTCACCCCCAATACTGAGATGACATAGTTCCTGCCCTCAACAACTGCATAATGAACTGATGGGGGAGTGGTTCTTATATGAGAGTGGATCAAAGGAGTCCTCTCACATCTCTTGAATATATTCCATGATGTTCCTCTTCACCTTTGCCATTGCTTTCCCACCTGAGAGCCATCTCAATACTCATAGGAATGAGTTATAGTGTCCCTTCAAGTACTTCAGTCTGTTTTCCATAGACTCTGCCAATTACTGCTGTTCTAACAAGGTTCTAAAGCAAATGTTCGATGTTTGGGGCCTTTTCCCTACTCAAGGAATATCACCCGCCTCCCATAGTAGCATGCCCACCCTCCAGTACAAGAAGGCATTGCTGTGTCCCCTTTGTCTGCTTTGGTTGAGTCTATTTAATTTGGAAATTAATTAAAAGAAAGTGATTATTAATGAAGAGTATTTCCATCTATAAAGGTGGTAACTATAAGGATTAATCTAAAGGGATTTTTTTTGACATTGAGTATAAAACCTTTCTTTCACTGAGCATAAAGTCCTGGATTTTAAGAAATTCCACAGTTTGAACCAAATTTCTCTACTTTTCAGAATAGATCTTAAAGAGAGCAAAAATATTTTCTTCTGATAACCTCAGCAAGTGTGAGGGCTGTCTGCTCTGGCAATTATTTTTTAATTTCAGGATATGGATAAGGAAACAGTGATGTGGTTAGTGGCTTTATTTCGCACACTCAGAATCATTCTGCAATGTCTTGGTGCTGGAGCATCTACCCCCAAGTGGTACCTCTACTGGGGAACTACAGTTCTGATTATTTAGGATGTTCTGTAATTTTATTTCATGATGTTAATATTTAATAATATCATATGCTGAGAGACACCCTTGTGCAACTTTAAAATATACACACATTGCTCCCACCACTTTAAAAAAAAACTTTAACCTTTTATTCCTCCAGTATTCTGAACGTGATGGAATCTATATGCATTTTAGTGAGGATTTTTTTTAATATATTGATTTTTTACAGAGAGGAAGGGAGAGAGATAGAAAGTCAGAAACATCAATGAGAGAGAGACATTGATCAGCTGCATCCTGCATGCCCCAAAGTGGAGATGTGCCCGCAAGCAAGGTACATGCCCCCAACTGGAATCGAACCTGGGACCTTTCAGTCTGCAAGCCGGACACTCTATCCACTGAGCCAAACCGGTCTCGGCTAGTGAGGATTTTTTGATCCTTGTTTCATCACTCATATTCACTGCAAGCTTTCCTTTGCAACATAAATTCCTGCTCCCGTACATTGATTCTAATAACTCTGTTGGAAAGGCAACTATATCATTGCATAAAAAAAGAAATTAGCCCAGATGGTGTGCTGGGTGTTGACCCAGGAACCAAGAAATCATGGTTCCATTCTCAGTGAAGGCACATACCCAGATTGCAGGTTTGATCCCTGATGTGGTATGTGCAGGGGGCAACTAACAATGATATTTCTCTCTCATTGATGTTTCTATCTCTATATCCCTCTCTTTCCCCCCCCCTCTCTCTAACAATAAATAAAAAACATATTAAAAAAATAAATTAATTGATATAACTCTCTCTTGAGATCTTCACATGAATGTTGCATGCACACTTCTGATTTATTTGTGGGCTTTTGTGTGAAGATGACATTTTCTTACAAATATCTGGAAAACCATGGCGCTACTCATTGGGCTTCACAGCAGATTCCCTGAGCGTTTCCTCCTCAGAGTCAAAGAGGAACTTCGATACCAGAAGATGACCTACTGATGAAGGAAGAGAGACTTTGGTTTGCCTACTGTAAACCACTTTGCGTCCAAACACAACATTTTTGAAAGGTTTAGCTTCCAATGCTTTTTGGTCTGTAATTCACAGACAAATAAAAAAAAAACACATTTTCTGCTTGAATCGAGTAGGCACACTTTCATGCAGAGTGCCTAGGTAGGAATCGCTTTTTTGGGTAACTGATAAGATGGTCCCTGATCCTTTCCTCACTGCTCTGAGCCACCAGGGGAGAAGTGGGGCTTTGTATTGGCATCAAGAGGAAGCAGAGCCCGGTAGGGTTACCACTGAGTCCCTAAACAATAGCCGCTGCTTATTTTTCATCTTCCCTATTTTTATCAGAGCCATTTATTTCCTTTTAATGCCTCCATTCTCCTTGTCCTTTTCTTGCTCTCCATATCTCTGGGGGACACTAAAGGAGGCATTGACTTCTGCATTCATTAAAAACGGCTCCATGCTTTGCCTTCTTGTCCTAATCCCGCTGGGAGTGCAGGGAAGACGCAAACGTTAAAGCAAGTGGAGGGCTGGACACAGCGGCCTTCGGATGCTGCTGTTTACCCTGAACTCTCCTCACCGCTCAGGCCTGGAGGAGAGAGGCAGTGGTGCCCCTGCTCTTTAAAGCATGGATCCCCCTTGCCCAAAAAGGCCCGCGATGTAATTCCAAAATTAAATGCACCAACATCCCCTCCACATTGCTATTTCCACACATTACTGAACAGTGAACTTCCGGTGTCTAAAACAAGTGGCATTTTTCATTGTCACTTATTTCTCTGCTCAATAAGATAGATAATACAGGTTTTAAGCATAACTTTCTCCCCCTTTCTCCACATGGGACTTCTCTTTCTCTCGCTACAAAAAGACTGCATTTGCTTTGGAACGCACACGCTAGCTCCAAGTGATTTTGTGTGAATTTGACCTTAGGAAACCCAAAAAGCATCTCCCAAGCCATCTCCTCCTTCCCCTTTCTATTCTGTTCCCCATAGCCCAGTTTCACCTTGTTGTCATACACCACCAACCCCAAGACATTGCCTTGGGGGCACCACTGTGGAACTGGTGTCCTTAGTTTTATTTTGAGGTCCTGCATTTCCTCTGCTAAATCTTAGGCTGTCTAATGGTGCTGGAAGAAAATTTCCATCTTTATGAGGCTTTCAGAACTTCTGGAAAGGAATTCATACCAGAAGCTGGTTCCTTTTGCTTCTTAATCAATTCATTCAGTAGCTCCCATCTCATAGGGAAATAATCCACTTCCCGCCACCCCCAACTGAGACCGGATTTTGAAACAGATTATCAAATAATAGTGCAGACTAATTTCCCTAGGTCAACGAGTAGGAAGGCGGCATGCACTATTTGATAATGCAAAGGCTGAGGCTGTTCCAACATATTTAATATGCACAGTCCAGAAGGGACAAGAGACAAAGCGATTGCTTAACAATTCTCCAAACCAAAGTGACCTATAGCACACAAAATACAATCCCATTATGTGCAACTGACACTTTTCTTTGTTAAGAATAATGAACTGCAGCACAATGTAGAACTCCGCATCTGATAAGCATTCTGCATAAGAACAGAAAAAAGAACATTCCTTAAACAGTTCTGGGTCTACTGCTTGCCTTGAGGAGGCACTTAATAGCAATTACTGTTAATAGTTACAATATAGAGCTAATTGGTTTATAATGAAGCAGCAGAAAATACTGACGGTGAGATTGGGATATACAAAGGGAGAAATAAAAATCTATA
>PVJN01026253.1:0-29208 GCA_004026805.1 Lasiurus borealis
GAGAGGAGAGGAGAGGAGAGGAGAGGAGAGGAGAGGAGAGGAGAGGAGAGAAGAGGAGAGGAGAGGAGAGAGATTGAGTTTTGTTGCTCCACTTATTTATCTTTTCACTGGTTGATTCTTGTATGAGCCTTGACCTGGGATCATACATACAACCTTGGTGTATCAGGCAGAGGATCTAACCAACTGAGCTATCCGGCCAAGGCCGGATCTGACTTTTTATTTTATTTTTGTTGTTGTTGATTTCAGAGAGGAAGGGAGAGGGAGAGAGAAATAGAAACACCAATGATGAGAGAAAAACCATTGATCAGCAGGCTTCTGCACGCCCCCTACTGGGGACCGAGCCCACAACCGGGGCATGTGCCCTTGACTGGAATCAAGCCTCTCAGCTCTGTCCACTGAGCCAAACCAGCGAGGGCAGGATCTGGCTTTTTAAAGTGTTCTTCTGGCTGCTGTGTTGGAAAACATATTAGAATTACATCATGTAACGTGATGAAAGTCTACTTCATTCTTAAAAGACCTTGTACCCTGTTCTATGGCCATCATATTTTTCAGATCGCTCTCCATGCTTTTCCCTAAACAGGTTTCCATCTATTTGTTTTATTTTCAATAACCAGGTTCCTTAAAATAGTCTGATCTTGTCATCAACCCTTTTTAACCCCCCACGCAAAACTCCTCAAATGGCTTTCATTTGTTCTTAAGAGAAAGTGTTAACTCCACCCTGTGGCCCAAAAGATCTGGTAAGATTTAGCGCCCACCTTGCCTTTTGTATTCCCCTCCATCTTCACTTTCTACTCCAGACACATTGATCACATGATAAATCACATGAACAATCTTGTTAAATGAAGGCTTGGTTGTCTTAGTGTGACTACTTATCATGGATTTCCCCAGTTTGGTATCTTGTTAGTAATCTGAGAGACTCGTTCTCCCTCTGTTACCAGAGCTATATTATATTGTTTAATTCTGTGTAGAAATCTTTTAAAATTAGGGAGTTGTGCCGTTTAACACTTGAAGCTGATTAGAATTTAAAATGTAAAAGTCCATTCCTCGGTTTATATCTGGGCTTCCACAGGGGCCAGCTCAGATGCTGAGCATTTTCTGTCACATCAGGAAGTCCTGTGGGGCAGTGGTTCTCAACCTGTGGGTTGCGACCCCTCTGGGGATCGAACGACCCTTTCACAGGGGTCGCCTAAGACCATTGGAAAATGCAGATATTTACATCACGATGCATAACAGCAGCAAAATTTCATGGTTGGGGGTCACCACCACATGAGGAACTGTATGCAAGGGTCACGGCCTTAGGAAGGTTGAGAACCACTGTTCTAGAGCCTGCCTGTCACATCTCCCGAGTGTTTTGACATATCTCCTATTTGTAAGGAGGTATCTGCAATAACTCTATCCAGGGCCTTTCTCTCAGTGCCCACAGCGTGACAAAAATTGTGGTAGGACAGTACCAGATACACAGGCAGGTAGATAAATTCTCTTATTTATTCCACATGAGCCAACGCAGTGGGGTTATTCTATAATATCACTGTCATACATTAGAAATTGGATACCCATTAACTCAGATTCCCATAATCAACTCTTTAAACATCAGGAAAAAATGTAAATTGGTCCATATCCCAGCAGACCATAGAGGCTTACAATGCAAATGACTGCCAGTGTGGATCAGTCTTTTCAGAGTCTGGAAAGCTTGCAAGGTGAAAGACTCAAGGGCACGAACCCTGAGGCCTAAACAGCCAGGAAACATTCAAAAATGGACCCAAACAATGGGTGGGCACAGTGTTCTTTACGAAGAAGATCAGTTTATCTTTTATCATGAAGTTATAAAACTTTTAGTATCCTCCAAGAAAATCATTTATACAAACATGTTTATGTGGGCACATACATGGAGAAAGCAAGGTGGGAGTGATTTGCAAGTCTAGAAAGCAGAAAAAAAGGCCCTTAAAATGTATTTGATGATACCTAATAAGTATATCCACATGAATTAGTCTAATCCTTTGGCTAAGAGTAACCAACATAGGTATAAGTGATGTCAAAAGCTGCAAAGTGAGAGGCAATTCCAAATAACTTAGCCTAAGAAATTCCTTATTTTGGACATCAAAAAAAAAATGGTAAGCAATTATTTTTTGTCAGCAGGAAATCCATTTCTCTTCATTCCCACTAAGTATTAGTAAATAAATATGTAAAGAATACTGGTTTGAAGTAAAGGCATCCAAACAATACCTGTAGTGCCCCATGCCTTAGCTTGGCCTTGGAGCTCAATGTTTACTGCCATTTCACAGATGGGAAAACTGAGGCGCAAAGATTTCCTGGGTAATAAGTGGTGGAACCAAAACTGAAACCGAGGTCTCATCAACTCAGGAATTCCATTCTGACTCCCTCTTGGGCAATGACTCTGACTCATCTTTGATTTTTGTGGTTAAATTCTGAATGAAACCAGCATATTAGAACATCTGTTTAAGAAACTGAAATCAAACTTGAAGGAAGCAGCCAGGACATTGTTAATGTAAGACCAACTTAGTTTTTGATTCAGAATATTCCATTAAAAACAAAACCAAATTCATTTTAAAGATTATGCTTTAGTCCATGGGAAATTAGAATTATTTTTAGTTATTTAAAAGCTTACATCTATTTTCATCTCATATTGTTTAATAAAATTCTTCTTCCCTAAACAACCTAAAACAGGGGTCAGTAAACTTATTATTTCACTTTGAGGGTCATATGGCTTCTGGCTCAATTCCTCAGTTCTGCCATTGTAGCATGAAATCAGCTATAGAAAAATACATCAATCATCCCAGCTATATTACAATAAAACTTTATTTATGGACTCTGAAATTAGAATTTTATGTAATTTTGCATTCCATGAAATATTCTTCTTATTTTTTTCAATCATTTGTAAATATAAAAACTAGCTGGTTTGGCTCACTGAATAGAGTATCAGCCCACAGCCTGAAGGGTCCTGGGTTCAACTCTGGTCAAGGGCATGTACCTTGGCTGTAGGCTCGATTCCTGGTCTGGCCAGGGCACGTATGGGAGGAAACCAATTGATGTGTCTCTCTCACATCCATGTTTCTCTCTGTGTGTCTATTCCTATTGGAAAAATATCCTTGGGTGAGAATGAACAACATAAAAAAAACTACTCTTAGCTCTTGAGATGTATACCTAAAAAGTATGTACGAGGCTAGATTTGGCTTGTGGTCCATAGTTGGCAAAACTCTAGTCTAGAGCATGAAATCAAAACTTGTTTCAGAATCTGGAAGAAAAATAGGATTCTGCTCTATTTTTTCTACTGACTCAGCTTAATGAGTTGTGTCCTGTCATAGAGAAAACGACAACAACGAAAGCCGCCCCAAGAGCATAACTTAATTATATGTGGAAAGGGGGCACTGTAAGGCCGTGAGCCAGAGCTGCTGTGGAGCGTTTTTAATTAAAGCAAAGCCGGAATGCCTGCCGTTATTACTCCGCATGCCTTACCTATAACACAGTGGCAAACGCACAATACACTCTTTCTAGTAGCACTGTTTCATTCCCTCTGCCACGAAATCACGTACTATTATTAACTGCAAACTCTGCAAATATTAAGCTACAGGGTAACACAAGGCGGAGAACAGTAAGGTCACATTTTTAAATTCTAATATTTGTTGTCCCGGCCTGGGATTCATGGATTCAAAAAGAAGCATTGGCTTTCATTTTCTCCACTAATGGATTCTATACATATAAAAATCTATAGGTGATGACTACATCATAACTTTGAAGATTTGTTCATTGGACTCCTCTTTTATATCATTCGATATTTATTGAGGGTTTTACTCTGTTCAAGATACTCTCCTAGGCTCTCTTCCTTTTTCTCTCTCTCTGGAATAAATACAACTTATTTTGCAATAATGTCTGCTGAACTTTGCCATAAACTCCAAGAACTTCACACCCATTTTTCTCTCTCTCCCACCTCTTTCGTGTCTTCCCATCATCTGTGTCCAGCGGACTGAGGGAATCTGAGCATGACACAACGCAAGTTGTACGAGAAACTAACGAGTTTAAGCAGGGCAAGTATGAGGGTAAGAAGAATCTAGGTCTTCTCTTTTGAAGACTCTCCCTCCCCTTTACCTCCTATACTAAAAATATAAATAAACCATTCATCAGAAAGACAGCTCCAGCTGCACAAACTGTTTGTCACACACAGTATTTCTGCTCAAAGTGAGCAAAAACAAGAAACATTTTTTTTTTTCTTTTCACTGCAAACATTAAGAAACTAGAAATACCAGATGGACCCGGAGGTAATGAACGCACCGCAGGTTGAACCTTTTGCCTGTGAGATCACTTGATACGCGCAATAAACAGCCATCCTCGAAATGGGAGGATGCTTTAACGGAGCCACCGGGTTGGAGGGTTGACTTTTCCTTGACTAAACCGTCATTCCGTCTTTCTCCTGCTTCAGTTCCCATCGCCCGGCCCAACCACGGAACGGACACTGCTTATAATAAAGCCCATGCCTTCATCAGTATGTTTTTCCCCGTGCTGATGTATGGTTTGGGGTGGCTGGGGATAAATGAAATGGCTCATCCCACAACCCCACGGCTTTCTTCAAAGGGTGAAAATCTGAAATCAAGATGATCCGGGGCTGGCTAAGGGCCACCCTCAAAGTTCCAATCTAGTTGGGCAGATCCTGAGAACCTGTGTTCTTATGTAGGTTTTCAAGTTGACTACAGGTCGGCACAAGGAGTTCTCACCTCCAGGTCAGATTCTGGACTGGAGCTAGCTGTGACCTGGCATTCTGGTGGTTACTGAACCTGGAGGGGTCCTGCAAACACAGGGAGAGAAGAGAGGGGGCACGCTCAGTGGCCACACATAGGCAGCCCCTTCCCAGCACACACGTGGAGTCCCACTGCACCTAAGCCTGCACTTGCTGGGTTCTTAACCCTTTTTTCACCATGGATCTCTTCACTCATTCTGAGAGTAAAGGTTTTTTTTTATTATTATTTTTATTATTTTTTTAAATATATTCTATTGATTTTTTACAGAGAGGAAGGGAGAGAGATAAATGAAGTGATAAAAGAAAGTCAGAAACATCGATGAGAGAGAGACATCGATCAGCCGCCTCCTGCACACCCCACAGTGGAGATGTGCCCACAAGCAAGGTACATGCCCCCAACTGGAATTGAACCTGGGACCTTTCAGTACGCAAAGCCGACGCTCTATACACTGAGCCAAACCGGTCTTGGCTGAGAGTAAAGTTTTTAAATGAAAAATAATTTACAAATAAGCCATACTGTAATCCTGTTACCAAATTTTCTTTTTTTTAAATATATATTTTTATTGATTTCAGAGAGGAAGGGAAAGGGAGAGAGAGATAGAAACAACAATGATGAGAGAGAATCATTGATTGTCTGACTCCTGCACACCCCCTACTGGGAATCGAGCCCACAACCTGGGCATGTGCCCCTGACCGGAATCGAACCCAGGACACTTCTGTTGCCAGGCCAACACTCTATCCACGGAGCCACACTGGCCAGGGCTATTACCAAATTTTCTTATATCGTAAAGTATGTTTGTTCTTCCTTGTTAACACATTAAATAACAGAATCTGGGTTTAATGACTACATAAATTTGAAGTAGTATAATGATATTTCTAAGATATCAGTAACAAACTGTAATGTGATATAAAAATGTCTGTAATTTCTTTTAGTGAGAAGTCACAGGTACTGCTAGTGTGGTGTATTGCCTACTATCAATATTGAAGAAAATTCAAACTTTTATTTACAGGTTAATTTTTTCATCCAAGATCACCTTGAATTCTATCAATACACCCCACATTAACAATCCCTGAGAGGTTTAAAAATAAACAAAATCCCAACGAACACAGTTAAAGACCTAGTGACCACTTGATGAAAAAGTTTCCAGGCTGGGGATGCCCCTTGCTTTCCAGCCATTTTATTTACAAATCACAGTTCTAGTTACTCAGCGAAAGACTACCCCTATCCACATTGTCTCCCAGTTTTTTGTTGCTGATGGCTCCAAGTGTGTGTTGGTGTTTCTGACGATTAGAAAACACACTGAGAGCAGATCCCTTTCTAAAAGAGACGTGCTATACAAAGACACCTATTCAGATAATTTACCATAAATTTTCCCTCAAATTTAGGAAAAATACAACTCTTACTGATTTACACCAGCCATGATTCTGCTTTAAGCTCTTTTACTTATAGAAAAATACTTTAATTAAAAGCCCTTTGTACCGCAAATACTCTTTTGATGAACCTACAATTAGAGGTCAACGGATGAAGTTATAGAAAAGCCTGGCTTTGGGGTGATTAAGATCTGGTCGAAGCAAAATTTCAGATAATTACCACCTTGAAGTCATCTTCAATATGAGTTTTTTAAAATTTATCTATTAGCAGAGATGAAACAAAGAATGATAAAGACAACTGTTATTGCCAGAAGTAACAGCATTAACATTAATTTAGTCACTGTCCTCATTCAATGAAAATATTACTACAAAGTTAGCAAGAGAGACTTTTTAAAAAATATATATTTTATTGATTTTTCACAGAGAGGAAGGAAGAGAGATAGAAAGTTAGAAACATCGATGAAAGACATTGATCAGCCGCCTCCTGCACGCCCCCTACTGGGGATGTGCCCACAACCAATGTACATGCCCTTGACCGGAATCGAACCTGGGACCTTTTAGTCCGCAGGCCGAAGCTCTATCCACTGAGCCAAAGACTTTTAAACGTAGGCAGTGATTTTTGTGTGTGTGTTAAAATAAGGTCAAGCCTGCCTGGCATGGCTCAGTGGTTGAGCATCGACCTATGAACCAGGAGGTCATGGTTCGATTCCTGGTCAGTGCAAATGCCAGGTTTGCAGGCTCGATCCCCAGAGCAGGAGGCAACCGATTGATGATTCTCTCTCATCATTGATGTTTTTTTCTCTCTCTCTCCCCCTCTTCCTTCCTCTCTGAAATCAATAAAAATATATTTTTAAAAATTTAAAAATTTCAGTTAATGGATAAGGAAACAATTTCAACCATATTCCTGGTTTTAAATGAAACACAACAATATATACCAAAGTAAATGACAATATGAAAATATGTGTAACTACTTTGTAAATGATTAGGATAGTTAGTCCTGATAGTGGAGTGACCTTAATATATGAGTGTATGCATATAATGCTGCAAAGAGTGTGTTAATGATTTTAATAATTTCAAGGACACAGCAGCTTAAGTGGATAAAGAGAGTACTGAGCTTTATTCTAAAGCAAAGTATAAATCCAAAAAGTTAGCTCCTATCTAAAAATGCTTTCACAATAATTAACACCATGTAAATGAAGCTTCACTTTTTAAAGGTCCTGATGTAAAATAGGCCTTGTTCTTTGAAAATTATGTCTTGCTTAATTTGAAAAGCTAATGAAACTATAAAAAGTTGTGTTTGATATTAACCTTGACATTTAGACTTGGGCAATCTGAATTCCAGCTATAGCTGCCCATAATAATAAGCAAACAAGTTATCAGATATCCACAAGGTTCCTGACAAACCAAACCATTGATAAATTGCTTGTTCCATAAATAAATTTGTAAGTTAAGTGCAAAATTGTTGATTTCATTTAAAATTGTTTAAAAAATAAAATGTACAAATTGTAGTTTGCTTTTTTTGTATTATTCTCTTGCTTGCTTTCCATTAATTGAAAGACCAATGAAAAAAGTAACAAAAATAAAATTTGTTGTGAAAGCTAAATTCATAAATAAAATTTATTTTAATTGAAAATTGATTTCTTTGTGGTCTATCTCAAGCATTCCAAAATAATATCATTTTGCAACAATTATAGACTTTGGTTTATAATTTCCAGGTTCAACCATAAGCAAACAGAACATAATGTTATGAATAAGTACAGCAAGGTCACAAGATCAATGTAAAAAAATCAATTGTATTTTTGTACACTTGAGATGTACAATTTAAAGTGAAATAAATTAAAAAATTATTCCACTTATACCAGCATAAAAAATAAAATCCTTAGGAATATTTAAACAAAAGAGCTGTAAAACTTATACTATGAAAACTGTAAAATACTGTTGAAAGAAATTCAACACAATCTCTATAAAAATCTTACCTGGTTTCTTTGTAGAAATGGACAAGTTTATCTTAAAACTCATACATGAACTTAGGGGGCCTAGAATAGTTAAAACAATCTTGAACAAAGTTGGGTCTTCACATTTCTCAACTTCAAAATTTATTATAAAGCAACATTATTTAAGATAGTGGGTACTGGCATAAAATATTCATGCAGGTCCATGAAAGAGAATTGAGAGTCCAGAAATAAACTCCTATAACAATGGCCAATTGGTTTTTGATAAAGTTGTCAAGATTTTTCATTGGGAAAGGATAGTCTTTCTTAACAAGTGGTATTGAGACAATGGGGTATCCACATTGAAAAAATAAAATGGAATCCTTACCTCAAGCCATCTCTCTATATAAAAGCCTAAGCGACCAGTTGACCAGCTGACCAGCCAACTGTTCGATCATCTGAATGGTAGCTGACCACTGACCACTGGGGACAGATGCTCAATGCAAAAGCAGAAACCACAAACATAGAAACATGGAACAGACTGATGAATCTCAAAGGGAAGGATGAGAGGGGGAAGGCGGGAAGAGATTAACCAAATATCTTATATGCATACTAGAGGCCCAGTGCACGGATTTATGCATTGGTGGGGCCTGGCCTGTACCCTCTCACAATCTGGGACCCCAGGGAGGATGTCGGAGGGCCAGGCTGAGGGACCCCACTGGTGCACAAATCTGTGCACAGGGCCTCTAGTATATTATAATTAATTCAAAATGAATTATATGTAGACATAAATGTAAGAGCTAAAACTATAAAACTCTGAGATGAAAACAAGAGTAAATACATATGACCTTAGATTGGGTAATAATTTCTTAGCTATGATACCAAAAGCACAAGCAACAAAAGAGAAAACAGATAAATTAAACTTCATCAAAAGTTTAAGTAGTCATCATAAAAAACAACAACTTTCATGATGCAAAGGCACTCGTCAAGAGAATTTAAAGACAATCCACAGGATGAGAGAAAATATTTTCAAATCATAAATCTAATAAGGAACTTGTACCTAGAATACCCAATGAGCTCAATATTAAGACAAATAACCCAATTTAAAAATTGGCAAAGGGTCTGGACATTCTCCAATTGAACATTTCTCCACTAATTGCTAATACCCATATGAAAAGATGGCCAACATTATCAACAATCATCAGAGAAATGCAAATCAAACTTCCAATGAGACACCACTTCATGCCCACTAGGATGGCTATTACAAACTAAAACTAAAACAAACAAACCAATAAAAAATGGACACTGACAAGTATTGTTGACAATGCAGAGAAATTGGAACCCACAAACACTGCTGATAAGAATGTAAAATGCAGCTACTGCAGAAAACAATCTGGCTAGTTCCTCAAAAGTTAAACATATAGTTACCATTTGACTCAGCAGTTCATTTGCCCCAGAGAAATGAAAACAAATGTCCACACAAAAACTTACACATGAATGCTCATAGCAGCATTATTGATAACTAGAGACCTGGTGCACGAATTTGTGCACTGGTGGGAGCAGGCCAGCTGGGGCAAAGGGCTGTGGGTGAAGCTGGCCAGGGCAGGGGCTGCAGGTAGTTTGCCGGCCAGCCCCATCCCCAATCAGGGTTGGGGTGCTCACTCAGGAACAGGGCAGCTGAGTGGCCTCGGGTGTTCTGGTTGTTCTACCATTTGTTAAATTTGCATATTACCCTTTTATTTATAGGATGGCTTAAAAGGTAGAAACAACTCAAATATCCCTTGACTAATGAATGCATAAACAAAATATGATTTATCCATACAATGTAATATTATTTGTCAAAAAAATGAAATGGTATGTTTATATTTTTTCCTTTAGTTTATTGATGGAATAGATTATATATGTAATAGATTACTTGCTAATGAACCATTCTTATATTTCTGGAATAACTCCTGTTTGCTCATAGTACGTTATTCTTTTGCAGCATAGTTTTTGTTTCTCATATTTTATTTTGAATTTTTGCATCTTTCTTCATAAGTGAAATTGCTCTCTACTTTTATGTTGTTATACTGTATTTTTTAGGTTTGGGTATTAAGGTTTTCTGTTTTATGCAATAAATTAGGGAGTGTCATCTGTAATGGTAAATAACTTTGTAATTATCTCTTCTCTCTTTAAAATATATTTTTATTGACTTCAGAGAGGAGGAGAGAGGGAGTGATAGACACATCAATGATGAGAGAGAACCATTGATCAGCTGTCTCTTGCACACCCCACACTGGGGATCAAGCCCACAACCCGGGAATAAAACCATGAACTCTGGGTTCATAGGTCGAAGCTCAACCATTGAACCATATCTAGTATGTTTTTTTTTTTATATATTTATAGCACATATCCATGTGAGCTAGCCACAGTTCAAAGGCTGAATAGCTACATGTGGCCCGTGGCTGCCTCATTGGACAGCTTGCACCCCAGTAAGGATGACAAACACAGTGCAGTCCCAGATATCCCACATCCTGCCCCTGGAAATCACCAGGCAGCCACAGAATCCTTTCTTAATGAGTTCTGGCGTGGTCTCCTAATCCTTTCACCACAGCGTGACAGACAGGCCCTCCTTTAGCATTGGCACCCCAGAAGGTAAACCCCAACCGAAGGTCAGTTTCATGAGGGCGGGGCTTTGGTCTTCTGCTATATCCCCAAACCCGGAGAAGTGCCTGGAAGGTAATGGACGTTCAATATGTACTTACTCAATGAATTCTTTCTAGTGGCCATCTTAGTTGCAGAGCTAGTGAACACAGCTCATTTCCGGTAAATTAAACCTGAACATTATAAAGAGAACATTTTCAAAATCTGTGAATGAAAATTTTAAATCAGTTTTAAAATTGACAGAAGCCAAGCTCTCTTTTTTTCCACAATCATAGTACTACCACTGATTATGAATTTTAACCTTTAAACATTTTCAAGTAGGCTTCATACTCTCAAAAAAAAAAAAAAAAAAAGATCGGTCCCTGGCGTATTTATCAGAATGCCTACAATCGCACTGCTTGCTGAATGTGTTACTATAATACTAGATGATAAAATCCAAACACCTTGAAAAATGCTACATAATGTCAGTCAGTTTCTTAAATTCCCTCGAGAAGCACAGGATCAGATAGGTAGGCTCATTCACAGCCACTGTCACAGCATTCCGGAGTTGTCATTGCCTTTCAGAGTTGACCAAAAGCCCTAGTAAAACGTGAATAATGAGGACCATTATGATGATTATTATAATGACTATCCTTTGTGGGAGTGCTTATTATGTTCTGAGAATGATGCTAAAGGTTTCACATGCATTATCTCATTAAAGCCTTAAAATAAGGCCAATAGTTACGTGCTCAAAGTCACCCAGCTAATACATGAAAGGGCCAGGATTAGAACACTGGTCCGCCTGACTTGCACAACTGGAATTTTGTCCTCTCGGTTAGCAACCCTCCCCATTTTTGTCATGAGGATACTTAAACGCCCTCAAAAACGACCTGATTTGTCCATGATCATACAGAGCTAGCTAGTAACCTGCAGAGCCAGGGCTAAAATCTGTATGCATCCTCCGGGCCAGATTCTTGGCTTATACAATCGTCCGTCCACAAGTAAAGCATGGGACACATTATTTATTCAAAATATGTTTTAATCATTGAAATTAAGCCGAGACCGGTTTGGCTCAGTGAATAGAGCATCGGCCTGCAGACTGAAAAGTCCCAGGTTTGATCCCGGTTGGGGGCATGTACCTTGCTTGCGGACACATCTCCACAGTGGGGCATGCAGGAGGCGGCTGATCGATGTCTCTCTCTTATCGATGTTTCTGACTTTCTATCTCTTTCCCTTTCTGTCTGTAAAAAATCAATAAAAAATATATATATTTTTAAAAATGTGACCTTCCCATAGATAAAACTAGTGAATACTGATTTTTTAGTCTACTTTGGCATTGACAGCAAAGTATTGTATTCAGCAGCCAGGATGAGGATGGGGAAAGCAGTGTTAAGGCACTGAGTACACAATCATTGATCATAGTTGCAAACTAAGCGAGCCAGGAACATGATGATCTGTGAAAGGGGTCCGTGATTAAATGCTGCTGTGGCCTGGCACAGCGGAGGCACTCCACCCAGGACCACAGAAAGCTTTGGCTGGAGCTGAGAATCATGATATACGACTTAAATGGGGAGAGAACTGTCTTGTATGGCTCACCAGATGGACCCAGATCCTCTTCCCACACTTCCCTCCACATCTTTGAATCTCAGGCACCTGGATGGCTGGGGTCCGTGCCCAGGGAGTGGCCCACCCTGTTGTTTTCGGGGCAAACCTGACCCGTCAGCTGTGGGAAGCAGCAGGGGCCTTGTCAATCTCCAGCGGCCCCGGGAGAACTTAGAACAATGGACGCCTCAGTCCTGGCAGTCAGCGTGGCTTCCCCCAGAGCCACCTCCCTCACACTTAAGTCCCTTTTTATTGAAGCCAGTTGAATGCTGTCTTATCCGCATTAATGGGGCTTGGGCTGCGGCTCTCAGACACAATTAGGTTGTTATGCTACCTGGGCAGAGCAGCTCACTGCATTCCCAATGCCCCTCTCTTCCAGGAAGATTGTTTTACTTTGAAACCCACAATTAATCTTTGCTCGGCAAATTATTAGATGAGAGGAACACTAGGCTGATACATAGAAAAAAAACGAGTGGGGTTATACAGGAAGTCCAATTCCAGCAACATGGTGATTCATAATCAACTACGAGAGGCATGCTCATGAGTGTCGCAGCTCAGACAGCCAAAAGTGTTCCTGTAACTCCCCTTGCTGGCCAATGTGAAGAGCAACACAAGAAAAAAAAAATCAGCTGTACACTTCCTGCTCTCCCCAACACCTCTTCCTCTTACTGCGTGTCCAAACACTCAAGGTTAGAAAACACGAAATGGTTAGGAAAATGAAAAGGCAAAAAAAAAATCTAGTGTGAGGGGACTCAAGTCAAAGGCTTTAGTTGAGAGGTCAGCTATTCAAGTGGGAAATAAGGTGAGTTAATTAACTCTGATGAGAAAAAGCGCCCTCCCCATATGAAAACTGCATGCCATTCATTTCACCTACTTCATAGGAAAGAACATAAATTACATGCCTGCAGCACCAGAGAATCTCGCTATTGCAAAGCCATGAGATCAAACTAATCTCGGGGGAGTGGGTGAAAATGAATTACGTTTGTTGAATCTGGCACTAGTCATGATAAACTGCGGGTACAGGAGAACCATCAATTCAGTTATCTCAGTGAAATGACATTTTTAATTCAGAAAGAAAATTCCTGGAACATATGTGTATTCAGAAATTAAACACTGGCAGGACACTCTAATTACTCAATCTTAGGGAAAGGTGACACGGGAAATGTAGTCCACCAAATACACAGATTTCTGACAGTTATATTCTTTAGAATGGTTTAGAAGATACAAGCAGTTATTAGCTTTAAAACTCTGTCATTTGAAATGAAATAGTTCCTACACCCCGGAGTCTAGTCTTGTAATAACAGTAGATGTGTTCTTTCTGATTGCTCTGCTATCACTAACAGTCCCATCACTAGGAGAGCTTCTGATTATGCCTCATAACAAATTCTGCATAATCCAGAAAGAATTTTTCTCCCAGTTATTAAACTACAAGAAAAGAAGCTTATTTGAAGGCCATTTTGAGATGTTCCATTAACTCTCAAAAGTTCTCCCCATGTGTTACTTAATATTTTATGTTCTTCTAATAATTTGCAAAATGATATCCTCCTGGCAATTATATTTGCTATATTTTGGAACTCTATCACACTTACTTCCTGAGGTCAGGACCTGCAAAAAGAGAAGTATGAGATAGAAGAGTACTAAGAAACACTTATAATTGTAATCCTAGAAGTCTGTTTATAGCATTCAGTCCTAAATTATATTCTATACTTACTCCCTAACTGCTTCATTTATGTTAGTCTTGTTTCCTTACCCAGATTTCAAGCAAGGACTGTCACAGGGCTTAATTTTTTTAAATTTAATAAATCTTTATTGTTCAGATTATTACAATTGTTCCTCTTCCCCCCCCCCCTCATAGCTCCCCTCCACCCGGCTCCCACCCTACCCTCTGCCCTTACCCTCCCTGCCCTGTGAATTATTTAGCATTATAAATAATTATTCTGATGTTACCTTTATGTTTCTAACTCAGACTAAGTTAAATGCATTTCAAGGTCTATATGGGTTTAACCTCAGCCATACACTAACAATTTTTCATACAACTATTTTATTGAGATATAATTCAAACACTTAAAATTCATCTCTTTAAAGTATACAACTCAGTGGTTTTAGTATACTCACAAAGTTGTATAACCATCATTGCTAAATAATTCCAGAACGTTTTCTTTCCCCACTAAAGAAATCCCATATCCATTAGCAGTCAACCTTTATTATCCCTTGGCAACCACTAATCTATCTTTTGCTTCTATGGATGTGCCCTATATATACTAAAAGGGTAATATGCTCATTAGACTCGACATCTTCTGGATGTCCTTCTGGACAAAGCCACGGTGGCAGGACAGAGGGAGAGGCAGTCAGGGGCAATCAGGCCAGCAGGAGAGAGCAGTTAGGGATCAGGCCTAAACCGGCAATTGGACATCCCTCAATGAGTCCCAGAATGGAGAGGGTGTAAGCCTGGCTGAGGCCTTCCTCCTGCCCTCCGTGCACAAATGTCGTGCACCGGGCTTCTAGTCCTGTATAATAAAGGGATAATATGCAAATCAACTGAACGGGTGGGATGACCCGTCGCTATGACATGCACTGACCACCAGGGGGCAGATGCTCAATGCAGGAGCTTCCTCTGGTGGTAAGTGTGCTCCCACAGGGGGAGTGCTGCTCAGCCAAAAGCCTGGCTCATGGCTGGTGAGCACAGTGGCAGTGGGAGCCTCTCCCGCCTTCAGGGCAGTGCTAAGGACCCCTCGGGGATGTCCACAAAAGGGTCCCAGATGGTGAGAGGGTGCAAGCTGGGCTGAGGGACCCCTCCAGTGTATGAATGTTGTGCACTGGGCCTCTAGTTTCATACAATTGGAATAATAAAATAGGTGGCCTTCTGTGTCTGATTTCTTTAATATAGCATGATGCTTTCCAGGCTTATCATGTTGTATTATGTCTCAGAATGTTATTCTTTCTGAGCATCAGTTGATAAACATTTGGATTATTTCCAACTTTTTTTTGTTTGTTAACCCTCACCTGCGGATACTTTTTAAATTGATTTTTAGAGACAGAGGAAGAGAAGGAGTGAGACAGAGAGAAACATCAATGTGAAAGAGACACATTCATTGGTTGCCTTCTGCATGAGTCCTAACTAGGGCCAGGGATTAAGCCTGCAACTCAGGTATGTGTCTTTGACTGAAATCGAACCCAGGACCCTTCAGTCGAAGGACCATTGCTCTATTCACTGAGCCAAACTGGCTAAGACTGTTTCCATCTTTTGGCTATGAACATATGCCCTAAGGGAACCTTTGTTCAGTGCCCGTGGGCAGGTAACTAGAAATGGAATTGCTGAGTACAATGGTAATTCTATGTTTACGCTTCTGAAGAACTATCAATTTGTTTTCCAAGCAACTGTATCATTTTACATTCCTACCAGCAATGTTTAATGGTTCCAATTTCTCTAGTTCTTCAGCAATGCTTATTTTCTGTTTTATTTTTATTGTTATTATTGTTGTCATCATTGTAATAGGTGTGAAATGATATCTCATTGTGGTGGGTTTTTTAAAAATATATTTTTACTGATTTTTTTACAGAGAGGAAGGGAGAGGGATAGAGAGTTAGAAACATAAATGAGAGAAAGACATCGATCAGCTGCCTCTTGCACACCCTCTTGTCCTTGACCAGAATCAAGCCTGGGACCTTTCAGTCCGCAGGCTGACGCTCTATCCACTGAGCCAAACCAGTTTCGGCTCATTGTGTGTGTGTGTGTGTGTGTTTTAATGATATCTTTTATTTTTTTATCTTTATTGTTGATATTACAAATCTCTTTCTCTTTCTCCCCCAGTGCCCCATGCACCCGGTTCCCACCCTGTGCCAGGCCTTCACCACTCTGTGGTCTGTGTTCATGGACAATGCGTATACATACATATAAGTTCTTTGGTAAATCTCTCCCCGCTGCCCTCCTGAGCCCCTCCCCACTTTCCTGGATTCCTCAGTCTGTTCCATGTTTCCATGACTCCGGTTCTATTTTATTCATCATTTATTGTGTTCATTGGATTCCACATGAGTGAGATCATGTGATACTTGTCTTTCTCTGACTGGCTTGTTTCACTTAGCATCATCATCTCAGGTCCCTCCATGCTGTTTCAAAGGGTAAGATATTCTTCTTTTTTACACCTGCATAGTATTCCATAATGTAAATGTATGTCAGTTTTTGGTGTTTTTTTTATCTACTCATCTGCTGACGGGCACTTGGGCTATTTCCACATCTCAGCTATTATAAATTTTGCTGCTATGAACAGAGGGGTGCATACACTCTTTCTGATTGGTGCTTCGGGTTTCTTGGGATGTATTCCTAGAAGTGGGATCACTGGGTCAATGGCAGTTCCATATTTAAGTTTTTTGAGGAAACTCCATACTGTTCTCCACAGTGGCTGCACCAGTCTGCATTACCACCAGCCGTGCACGAGGGTTCCTTTTTCTCCGCATCCTCACCAGCACTTGTCGTTTGTTGATTTGTTGATGACAGCCATTCTGACAGGTGTGAGATGGTACCGCATCTCGTTTTAATTTGTATCACTTGGATGACCAGTGACATTGAGAATGTTTTCATATTGTCTCTTGGCCTCTGTATGTCCTCTTTAGGAAAATGTCTATTCGGGTTCTGTCTTTTATCCATTTTGAGTTTATGCTTGTGTGCGATGTGAGCTGGCAGTCTTGTTTCATTCTTTTGCATGTACTGTGCAGAGTTCCCAGCGCCGATGGCTGGAGAGGCCGTCTTTACACAGGGCTTTGTGCCAGGAGGCAGGGTGGGACGTTTGGAGCTGTGGAGCTGGAAGACGGTGCCTCATGTTCTCGCTCAGGGCCAGCGAGGCTCTCACCGCCTCCTGCCTCACCTCCTTCCAGTGCCACCAGCCGTGATCACTGGCTCTGTGAGCAGCCCGTGCTCCCGAAGACAAGCTGCAGAGCTGGGGGTGCGCAGCCCCGCCGCAGTCTGGAGGGCTTTAGGGGGCCCCCAGGGACACTGTGCCCCGACTCACCTCATTGTGGTTTTGATTTCCATTTCCCTAATGACTAAAGATGTTGAACATTTTTTATGTGCTTATTGGCCATTTGCATATTTTCTTTGGGAAAAAGTGTCTATTCAGATCTTTTGTCTACTTTTTAATCCTTTGTCCTTTTTTTAGAGTCTAAAAGTGTTAGTTTATACACTGATTATATAATACATATTGAAAACACACACACACACACACACACACACACACACACACAACCTTAAAGATAAGGTTCTCCAAAGTTTTTTTTTGACATTTCATCACCCTCGTACTTGGAGGTCTATCACAGTTGTGTATACTCCTGACTTGACTAGGTCTGAGGCAATTATAATCCTTTGTTGTTGTTTTTTATTGTGAGTTGTAGGAGTTCCTTATACATTCTGGATATACATCCCTTATCAGATATATGATATAAAAATATTTTTTACCATTCCATGGTTAATCTTTGCATTTTCTTGAGAGTATCAGTAAAGCTTTGGATGAAGTCCAATTTATATGTTTTTTTTTTCTTTTGTTGCTTCTGCTTTTTGTGCCATACCCAAGAAAGCATTACCTAATACAAATCTACAGATATTTTCTCCTGGGTTTTCTTTTTTCTTTTTTTAAAATATATTTTATTGATTTTTTACAGAGAGGAAGGGAGAGAGATAGAGAGTGAGAAACATGGATGAGAGACATCGTTCAGCTGCCTCTTACACGGCCCCTACTGGAGGTGTGCCCGCAACCAAGGTACATGTCCTTGACCGGAATCGAACCTGGGACCTTTCAGTCCGCAGGCCGATGCTCTATCCACTGAGCCAAACCGGTTTAGGCCCTCTTGGGTTTTCTTCTAAGAGTTTTATAGTTTTAGTTTTTACATTTAGGCCTTTCACCCATTTTGGGTTTTTGTAGATGTAATTTTCCATGTGTAATCATCTGCATTATCTACTATCGTTTATATATAGTACAAACAACTACAGATGTAATAGAAATGACCATTTTCAAATAGTCAAGCTTATTAAATAAAAACTCACAGCAGTTAATTTTAACAAAACAACCAGCAGAAATTTTCTTATCTTGAGGGTAATAAGCACAAATATATTAACCAACTTCCTTTTCCTATTATATTAAACTCAGTAACTTTTTAAAAATATTTTTATTGATTTCATAGAAGAAAGGAGAGGCTCAATAATAACAATTAAAAACAACACAGAAAATAAGCATTGGTGAGGCTCACCAATTTTCATGATAAAAGCCAAAGTGGTCAACCAAGCAAGGCAAGCTTGCTTGCATAGCCCTATCAACTTGCTGCCAACCTTATGTGGAAAAACCTTCTGATAACAAAATATTTTTAATATTCAACTGTCCCCAAAGAACAACTACAATGCCACATGTGTTTTTTATTTGTGATCCATATCAAAATGTTCTTGCCTCTAGTAGCTAAGAGGTTTTTTTTTTGTTTGTTTGTTTTTTGTTTTTTTTTTTAAATGAAAGGTACAATTACTGAAAGGGCATTTGACAACATGAATTTTGTATTAGAAGCTACCAATGTGCCAATCTTTCCAATTTTATTGAAAACTAAAAGTAGCTTCTGCTCAATCTCTATGAAAAACTTCTCTGCTCAATTCTGATTAATTTTTTAAAACAAAGTCTTCTTTAGGAGAATATATTTTCTTATTTTGTCAATTTTTTCTCAGAAAAATACACAAAGTGGCCAGACTATTATGATCTCTGAACGCATAATAATTTGGACACTCAGTGTATATCCTATATAATAAAAGGCTAATATGAAAAATTTCCCCTCGACCAGGAGTTCAACCAGCAGGTAGGCCCCCCTACCGCCCATGTCCCCTCCCCCTGGCCAGGCTGGCTGGACCCCACCCATGCACGAAATTCATGCACTGGGCCTCTAATATATATACATTGAGTGGCCAGATTATTATGCATTCAGAGATCATGATACTAGGAAATAAGCAATGCTAATTACATTTAACCCAATCATTTAGGTGTTATCTTTAAAACGAGCTTTGTGTTTTGGACTTTAATCTCTCATTTACAGGAAACTTATAAAATGAAGTTGCTACAAAGCTCTCCAGTTGTTTAAAACACAGGGACCTACTGTTTGGCAAACTGCTGGGTCTTTGTTTCTTTGTTCTCTGCTTGAATCCTGCTGCTCTCTGTTCCATTTCTCTGAGTATACAGTTTGTACTGTTGGTAAAATGCTTTCAAATAGAAATGTCTGTTCGGGGAAGGTATTCAGGACGTCTGATAAATAGATGACATTACTACTCAACAGCACTTGGCATTATTCTCTTTCAAATAAATTGCCCCAGTGTCAACTACCTCATCTTTTTCATTGCTTCTATTTCTTTGAACAGAGCAACTTAAAATTTGCTGTACTTCTGAAAATATGATAGTGTATAGTTGGTTTATCAAAATTCCTCTCACCTGTTCATAATACTACAGAAGGAAATGCTATAAAAAGTTACTGAGTCTGGCCAGCGTGGCTCAGTGAGTGGTTGAGCATGGATCCATGAATCAGGAAGTCATGGTTTGATTCCCGGTCAGGGCACACATATCCAGGTTGCAGGCTCGATCCCCCCGGTGGAGCACGCAGGAAGCAGCCAATCAATGATTCTCTCTCATCATTGATGTTTCCAACTCTCTCTCTCCCTCTCCCTTCCTCTCTGAAATCAATAAAATATCTTTAAAAAAAAAAAGAAAGGAAGGAAGAAAAGAAAGTTGGTGAGTATATTTTCCCCTGGACTTTCTGAAACCCTTTTTGGTGTTATTGTTTGTGATCTGGGAACATACTATGACTGTGCTTTTCAAATTGGAGTACCAATGTAAGCTTTGTGAGGGCAAAGACCGTCCTGTTAGGCCATAGCTCTAACAGCTAGAATACTGTCTGGTATGGTGCTCAATAAACAATTATTGATTAAAAGAGAAGGGGAAGAAGAAGGAGAAGGAAGGGAAGGAAAAAGAGGGAGAAAGTCGCATAGACAAAAGCCAAGTCTCTGTGCAACCCACAAAATACCAAATAGTTCTCTCTTACAGCTAATATGAGTCACTACTGCTTCTTTACCTTTGGAATTTAACCTCGCTCTAGTCTGCCCTCCCTCTAAATAAGTATGAGACACCCGGTCTTGGATTGTCCCTGCGTTCTGACAGGACTCAATCCAGGGCCTTGCTTCCTTGGACCCTCCCACAATCACCCAACCACAGCCCACATCCTGTAACAGGTCCTTTCCAACGCCCTCTTACTGAGATGCCCCCTGCTCCCCATGGTGTGCATCCCCCCTCACTACAGCAAGTAATAACCCAACCTGTTTAACTGCAGGTGTGTCCTTGGTGGCTTTGGCTGGAGGGCACTGCCATTTTTTTTTATTATTTAATGTAAATGTCATAACAAGAGCATAAACCTAATACAGGTGATCTTAGGGCTCCTAGAGGTTAATTTTATTCAGCATTACAAGCAGAAAGAGAGACAGCTGGGATTTGAACACAAGCCCTTTGAACACTTCTACCTACCTTGAATGACTGAAGACAGAGAAAAATACAGACAGGAAAATGTCCAAATGGAGACAAGACGAATTTTTTTTCTTACCCTTTTAACTGCCACTTTCATGGAGCAATATCTTCATCTTGTGATATTTTATGATGAGGGTTTTTCATTAATTAGATTTTACAAATGTAGGCAATCTTTCAGATACAACCAAGATTTAAGAGTATATCTTATTAATGCTTGCTCTTCAGGCATAATAAAATTAAGCCATTAAATTAAAAAACAGAGGCTTGAGGAAAGAAATGTCCTTTTTTTTTTATCATTTATGGCACTTTAAAAAAACAACAACTGAGCGACAACACTACTTATCCTTTCATTGAAAATAATATCCCTTAAGATGACTGAATATCACATAGAGTATATTGATTGCCTTTGCACCACGAAATTTCTGGGTGCCTAAAACATAGGGGTGGGAGACTTTCCATTGGAATTTAAAAGAATTTTAATACCATGTGAATATATTTCAAATATATTTGAATATAATGCAAAACATAAATTAAAAAACTTAAAGGTCAAAAGTAAAATACCAATGCATGTCCCTCTTACGTTATTAAAAATAAGCAGAATCTGCAACTAAGATACCACAGAGAATAAAATGAATTTTCTTTTGATTTTTCATTTACAGTTATAATTGACCTAGATTCCTTATATATGAGACTGTAGTGTAGCAGTGGGGAAGAAATACAGTCAAGGAAGAAGAGTCAATTAAGAGATGACAAGGAGTCAGGTCTGAGCTGGAATAGAGGGAGACAAACACGTCATGCTGAACCATGAATATACAATGAACATATTCTTCAACAGTCATGCTCTCTGGATTTCAAGGAAACCTTTTCTGAGTCACTTGAAGGAGCCTAAGTGTAAATTTAAAACAAGGAAGCATTGGCATATGGAGCAAGTACTTTACTGACATACTTACACTAAAATTTTTTTTATTATTTGTCTGAAGCTCAAATGTAACTAAGCACTGTAAATTATCTGACAACCTGATTATACATCCATTGGGGAGAAAAAGAATCAGACAACTCACCAAATTACCAGCAGATGGCTCCCTAAAACTAGTTTAGAGTAAAGTAGTACACTTAAACCTGGTGAGGAAACATTATTGTAATAATGATTATACTCATTTTGTTTTGAGTATATTTATTTGATTGGTCTGGTGTGGTTGGTTTAGTTTTTGGAGGAGGAGTGAGAATTTTGTATTTAGTTACATAAAAACATAAAATACCCCTCCCCACCATTTTATGACGATTTGTGATCCTTAAATTTAGAATTAAAACGAAAAAAAAAATCATAATTTAATTTTGTACACTGTTTTCTTTTATATTTGCCCCAGCATTTAAAAACTAAGTCAACATGTATAATTTCTTTGTAAACTGACAGGCCTTTAACAAAGGAATTTCATACAATTATGTATGTTGAACATTAGGGCAGGAATCTTCATAAAAACCATACTTTTACCTCTTCAGCACAGTTGGATGTGCTAGTTATTCTAGCATTGAGGCATGACTTAGTTTTGACCCAAAAATAGACTCACAGTGCTTCTAATAAAGTAATAAAATAGAATTTTTAATCCTGCCACAATTTTACTAACCCTTTAACAATGCCAGAATGTCTTGCTATGTTTCTCTCTATGATTTATTTTTCAAGGAAAAAAAAGTGTTATAGAAATGACAGTATCTTAAAGTCTACTTTGTCTAACAATGGCCTGGGCACTCAGGCTCTCTTTTGAAGATTATTTTATTTTTCTATTACAGTTTGCACTCAACACTATTTTTTAAAAATATGTTTTTATTGATTTTTAGAGAGAGAGGAAGGGGCAGCATATTCCCTCCTTACTGGCAGTGGGCGCTGCCATCTTTGCCACAGTATGAGGGTCAATTAGCATACCCCTTCTTTATTAGATAGGATTATATATATATATATACACACACACACACACACACATATATATATATATATACACATATGTGTATATATATATATATATTGATTTCAGAGAGGAAGTTAGAGGGAGAAAGAGATAGAAACAGTGATGATGAGAGATAATTATTGCTTGGCTGCCTCCTGCATGCATTGAGCTCCTAACCTAGGCATGTATCCTGACCAGGAATTGAACTGTGACCTCCTGGTTCATAGGCTAAGGCTAAACCACTGAGCCATGGCCAGCTGGGCAAAATGAACTTTTAAATAGACATTTTAAATATATGTTATTAAATAAACATTTAAATAGATCTTTGAATATCTTTCTCCTATTGACTGTCAATCTTAGTCTTTTTTTTTCATTTCTGACAACTCTAAGTGTGCCAGGCTCATCTTGTACTTTCCCAGCACCTTATGTATCTTGACCATTTTACAGTTTTTGAGGTTTTATAAAAAAAGTGTTTGTTTGCCTTAAATCTTTACTGTGGAAAGTATTACATGTCTCCTTTATTCCCCCATTGACCCCCTCCAAGACCTTCCCCAATCTCTCCTCCCTCTTACAGCATACCTTCACCACCCTATTGTCTGTGTCCATGGGTTATGCATATATGCATACAAAGTCTTTGATTATCTCCCTCCCACCCACCCTCCCCTGCCTTCCCTCCAAGATTCTGCATTCTGTCCCATGCTTTAAATCTGTCTCCACCCACTTTTTTCTTAGTGAATTAAGCACAGACTTGAACAAATCAAGACTTAAATATAAAGTGGAGGGCCTTCCCCTGGGGTTATGTGACTAATTCATCACAAAATTAGGACTAGAAACCAGGTCTTCAGATTCTACCGAGCTTTAAAATTTCTACTCCCATTATGCCATAGAAGTAGCCTAAATTCATCTGTGACATGAGCTCTTCTAATTCCTTTCTTGCCAGTTCTAGATTTTTGTATTTTCTCCCTTTTGTTTCAGAGGAACCACTTATTCTCTAACTCTTGCATTTAAATCTCTTAATGCAGTGTTTTCTCAAGTGTGGTTTGAGCACCACTGAAGATATGAGAGATGATTTGAAGCGGTATGCAGACTTGGCTTTGAATATCATTGAACCACACAGCAAAAAAAAAGCTGCTTTATTCAATGCTCCTTTGCTCCTTCTAACAAGGAGAAAGTCTCATTTCTATACCAGTGTTTAACACGTATATTGCTCATCTGCCCTTTAACCAAGAACAGTTAACCTCAAGCTGGGAGCCTTGGCACAACTATTTCTAGCTAGAATTTCATAGTATTGTTTTTGTGGTGGTTATTTTAATTTATGGCATTTCATGTTGATTTTCCATTTATAGTGCTACGTAAGTAAAAAAAAAAAGTGAGTCTGATTTAAAAGAAAACCTTAAGAAAATATTTGAATATGGCAAAAAAAAAAATATCTTGCAAGTGGTGCTTGAATAACCAACTGCAGGAAATCACGGTGTTGGTTTATTCTATTACAGTGATTGTCTATTGTAATCCTTGTGTTCTCCTGGGCCACAAAGGACAATCAAGGGCTGGAATGATAAGTCTTTTGAATCCTCTTTTCTCCTTGCATCCTAGGTAACGCAAACTCTTCCTTAGTTGCTGTTGTCATTTTTGGCTTCTACATCTCAGAGTATTATTTCTACTGGCCCCATCTCTGAATGACTGTGGTGCAGACTTTGGTTCCTCTCCACATGCCTTCGAACTCTTTGTTCCACCCAGTCTCCTGCTGCTTCCTCTCTGCAAGCGAATATGGTTCTTTTAACTAATCATTCATTATTGATGGTCTTGTGTTAAATAACACACCCACAATCATCTGTTGTTTTTTTACAGAGGGTTGTTTGCTCTGTCAGCTTACTATAACCTTTTCAAGTTGAGACAAGTTTCCATAAGGACTGCTACTAGCAAGAGGACGCTTGAGTAATGCTGCCCTTTACAATACGTAAAACACCCCTTCACACTAACTCTCACCTAGCCTCGGAGGATGATGTTCACCTGACTAGGGTGAGTCTCCTGCCTTCTTGGGCATCTAACCCCTCTCCCCTCCTTTGGAGGTGGGACATTTCAGATCTGACCATGAATTCCCATTTCTACATAGCAATAATTATAAACTGCATCCTGGTGTTTAAGAACACAAGCTATACATTTTTATTTTTCATATGCTTTTTACATTTCTCTAACAGGCTGTAGAGGAACTGAACAGTTTTATACACCCAAATCAAATTGAAGCAAGTGGGCAAATGCATTTTGAGCACCTACTTGGCGAACATACAGGAGTCAAATCGAAGGAATGTTAATTTACAAATATTTCCAATACTCACCCTCCGGGGAAAGAAAAGCACTCCATTAAGTTCCTTTGGCAGAAAGCTCCTGGTAACTAACTTTTTAGTTTCGACACCATCTCGAATAGAACGTTCTGATCATATTGCAGAGTGTGACTTAAACAAAGACTACATTTTTTTACTACTCTGCTTTCACAACCATTGACTCTACACACCCATCTCTATGGTTGCTTTTGTACACTGCTCACTGAGACTGAATGTGCTCCCCTGGGGGCCTCCCCTCCACGAGGAACCCAGAAGTGAGAGGCAGATTATACACACGATTAGAGTAAATAGCAACGGTGAGTTCACTAACCCACAACGGTTTGCCTACGCTTTATTTTGGTGGTAAAGACTCTCATTAAATCTGTTTTTCAATACAATGGATTGTCACTCATATTGATCTATCATAAAAGACAAGAAGCTTCTCGAATAATATTTTGAAAGACAATATTATCTTAAGCTTATAGCTGGCTTTTAGCTCATATTTTTCAGCAGGTTGTATTGTGTACTAGGTGATGAATAATAAAATGCACCATAACTCGTAAGACATCTTATATTTACAATCTTCTGTGCATGTGTGTGCGTTAAAGAGAACAATATTTTGCTAACTTCTGGGAATAAAAATATATAGTATGTAATAAGAAAGCAATTTCAGAGCATGTGTTGTTCAGGTTGTGTGGGTAGGAAGAAGGTAAACAGAAGGGGAATACAAATCTGTGCAAATAATTTTTTTATTTTATATATATGTTATATATATATATGTTATATATATAACATATATATATATAATTGATTTCACAGAGTAAGGTAGAACAAAAGAGAGATAGAAACATCAATGAGAGAGATGAGAGAGAATCATTGACTGGCTGCCTCCTGCACACCCCATACTGGGGATGGAGCCCGCAATCCAGGCATGTGCCCTAATTGGGAATCAAACCGTGACCTCCTGGTCGATGCTCAACCACTGAGCCACGCCAGCTGGGCGCAGATATTTATAATAAAAATGTAATGATGCCAAACTGAGGCCAAGGGATGTTAAAAACTTGCCTAAGATTTCACAGATGTAAGTTAATCAAATTCGAAAGTCTGTCCCTTATTTCACACACCAAGGAAAGGACTAGGAACCACAATTTAGAACCCCTGAGTATCTATAATGTTAGTGTCATTTGTGTTTATTTTCCAGATTGGACCACTTCTACAAAGTAGTTGGGCAAATTTCTGAGATTCCTAAACAGGAGTCAGTTAGGGTCTCTAGAGTTATTTACTTTAAGTGTATTTAGCATGCTTGCACTTGCAAGCTTTTTCATATGACTTTGATCTCAGTCCAGAATTAAGAACTTCATTCATCTTGTAGACTTTGTTTTTGCCTTATGGAGAAAATATAAACCAAGTACCTAGCAGATTTTTTTCCCGTTTAAATAGATATTAGCATGTATTTATTAATTTCTTTAAAAGATTTAATTTTAAACTTGAAACATAATTTATCCAGTTTCTTCCATAATTCAATGCCTAATTCTATTTTACAAAAGGTTTTTCTAAACCAGGAAATGTAAAGTACATACATGTGACATTTCATTGCATGACTTTTATGTATTCATGTTTGTATTAGGTCACTGAATTTTACTGCAAGAGAAATTAGCGTGCATGCAAAAAGGCTCTAGATATTTCGATTGGCATTAAAATTATTAGACTACCAGCCCTGAAATTTGCTGGAGAAGATACAAAGTAGCAATAGAAACATAAAGCCATCTTTTCCTTTCCTTTTTTGGTATTAGAACTTGCACTTTGAAGATAACAAAAATAGGTTCAAAGGCCATCAGCGAAGTGTTTAAAATGCACAGAAACGCAACAATAAACTCAAATCTCAGTCATTACGCTTTATTCTAGAAATTAATGAGTATTTTTCCATGCTTAAGATTTTTCTTTGATGCAGACTTCCTTCGAGGGCTCTCAAAAATAAAAAAAATAGTCACATTAAAACCCTCTTGGGGAGGTTTAATTTTTTTTCTTTTACATATTTTATTGATATTTCACAGAAAAGGATGGGAGAAGGATAGAGAGTTAGAAACATCGATGAGAGAGAGACATCCATCAGCCGCCTCCTGCACACCTCCTAGTGGGGATGTGCCTGCAAGCAAGGTGCATGCCCTTGACCAGAATAGAACCTGGGACCTTTCAGCCTGCAGGCGGATGCTCTATCCACTGAGCCAAACCGGTTTTGGCACGGGGAGGTTTATGAATGTTCCCAGTTACATTCTGTAATTTGGAGGGTGGGACGGATTTGATCTTGGGTAGGTCCATTTCAGCCACGCCTTCCTTTGCAGGCCACGTCGGTCCAGGAGGGATGTGGTCTTCAGTTGTCAGAGCTCTTTACATGACTTACCCTGGGGAAGAGTCCGTCTAAGTCAGTGGTTCTCAACCTTCCTAACGCCGCAACCCTTTAATGCAGTTCTTTACGTGGTGGTGACCCCCAACCATAAAATTACTTTTGTCGCTACTCCATAACTGTAACATGCTACTGTCATGAATCTTAATGTAAACATCTGTGTTTTCTGATGGTCTTAGGAGACCCTGCTAGCTGCTCGCGACCCACAGGTTGAGAACCGCCGGTCTAACGGGTCAGCTACAGTTGTAAAAAAAAAAAAACACAACCACGCAATACACGAAGTCTCTTCTTTTCCCCCCTTTTCCATCAGTGGTTCTACCCCCACCTGTTCGCATTCCCCGCGCCTCCGCCAGACCCGCTAACCTGGGTGTGTCAGCGGCACAACAGCCCGGCTTTCCGGGAGGCCAGAGGGAAGGTGCCGGGGGGAGAGGGGCCACCTGCAACCCCGTGGCAAGTCCAGGACCCCCAGGCCCGCGCGACGGTCATGTGACGTCGGGGTGGGCGGGGCGGGCACAGGTCGTCCCGAGAGGCGGGAAGAGCAAGCAACTCGCGGTGCCGCCTGAGGCGGCCGGGGGCCAAATCCCGCGGGAACTGCCCTCGGGCGGGGTCCGGCGCCCCGCCCCCTAGACCCCCCCCACGCCCTCCTCCCCCCTTTCTCGGTTGCCATGGAGACCGGGAATCCGAGGCGGAAGAGCTAGCGGAGGCGGAGGCGGCGTAGCAGCGGCGGCCCGGGCCCGCGGGGTCCCCCACCATCGGCTCTCGTTCCACCGGCTCGGCCGCCGCGCCCGCGACGAGTGACCGCGCGTGGCCGGCGAGGCCCCGAAACCGCCGCGAGGCGAGCGCCGGAGGCCCCGGCCCGTCAACCCCGTCGACCCCGCCGCCGCCGCCGCCGGTGGGAGAGGCTGCATCGGCGCCACACGCCCTCGCTGGCCTCCGTCGCCCGCGGTCGCCCCGGGGCTCGCGACGGCGCCTGCCCGGACGCCGGCCTCGGAGCAACCAGACCCGGGAAACGTCCGCCCTCGGTCGGGGGTAAAGGCGGAATGGCGCCCGCTGGTGGCGAGGGGGCGCCCGCGGGGCGGCGGAGGCGGCTCCTGGGGGCGCGGTGTCCCCCCCAAACCGGCCTGGGAAGAAGCCGCCGGCCGTCTCCATCCCCTTCTCCCCGCTTGGAGGGTGTGACTTCGTCGGGGCCGGTGGGGCTCGGAGGACAGGAGGCCCGGCCCGGTCCGGCCGGTGGACGCCGTCGCTCCTCAGGCTCCTCAGGCCGCCGCCGAGGGGGGCGCCCCCCGGCAGAGAGAGAGAGATGGGGGGCGGGGAGGGAGGTGCTGAGGTGCCCCCGTTTCTTCCCCCACAGACGATGCTGCAGGCCCGGGCCGCGCCCTCTCCCCGGGGCGTGTGACGTGTCCCCGGCGTTGGCGGCGTTGGCGGCCCGCGGGCGGCCATGCTGGAGCCCGGCGAGCTGTTCCCCGGCGGCGGCCGCCCCGAGGAGCTGTCGCAGCTCGCGCGCCTGGCCCTGTCCGCCGACGGCGCGTCCTGCGAGGAGGAGGAGCCCGGCGGCGCCCCCGACAAGACGGGCTACCCGGACCCCGTCTACGTCCTGGCCGCCAACATCTTCCAGGGCATCCGCGCCGACCAGGCGCCCGAGCAGGTGCTCATCAAGTACGGCAGCGAGCCGCTGCGGCCCGCGCCCGGCGCCGGCGCGCCCGAGGACCAGGCCTTCCAGCACCAGTCCTACG
>PVJN01026254.1:0-29208 GCA_004026805.1 Lasiurus borealis
CCGTGAACTGTATGTAACTGTTGGAAAACTACCAGGCTCCCTCCCTGCCTTTCAGTCGAATGCCACATTCTTCCATGGACACCAGCGCTCTACCCACGGGCAGGAGTATGTGCACAGAGCACATGCGTACATAATATATCTCCAAATATCCCCTTTGTCGTAAGGAAAGCAAACATTTCAAGAGAGGAAAACAAATTGCCGCTTTCTACAAGCAAACAACAGTGCAACGTGATAGATAGATAATTCTTCCTATCACCCTGAGGTTACTTTTGCAGAGGAAAATAAATCATGCTCTTATTTTGCTGTAGGAATAATCTTGTAAATACAAAGAGAAAGTCATTATCTAAAGTCTGGAAACATATGTTTAAACGTAAGTACACCGCTGATCAAAGCGACTATTGGCCAAGCAATTGCTTTAAATATCCGAACATCCTGGTCCCCAGAGGAGCAAGCGATATCAACAGGAGGTGACTTTCTGTTTCCACTTGACTTTGGAGTGGAAGACCACGCAGAGGGAACAAGCGAAGGTGCATTATTCTCTCTAAGAGAATGAATGCGTTGATTTGCTTATAAATAAATGTATAAATTTAATTTTTGAGCATTAAAAATACACTTAAAAATAAGATGAAGGCACACTAAGTAAATTATATTTTAGGCAACAAAAGTGTCCATGGTGACTCTGAGTACAATGAAACCAATGCTCACGGCCACGAGTTTATCTTGACTGCTTTCTGGGAAGAAAATTTCATACCAACTTTAAGAAATCTTCCTTTGCCTCAAAATTAGGTTCAGCACCTCTCACTGTCAGTAATTTAAAATATGCACTAATTATTTTCAAAAAAATAAATGTCATAAAAAGATAGATAAAATGCATGTCCTGGCTTTATTTAATCCTGATGTGAGCAAACCGATTTTTTTACAAGTTGATGTGATTTGAGATAATCATGGGAATCTGAACATCTGCTGTGTATTAGATAGTAGTAAGGAATAATTATTAATCTTGTGAGATGTGGTGGTATTCTAATAGTTTTCAAGTCGTCTTTTAGCACTATATATTTAAGTATTTATGAGTGAAACAACACATTGCTTAAGATTTGTTTTCAAATGCTCCAAAAAAAATAGGTGATGGTAGATGAAATAAGATTAGCAAAACATTGAGTTATTGGAGAGGAGTGATGAATATATATGGTTTATTACTCCCTTTTTTTTCTACGTATACTTTTCATTTTGTATAATAAAATATTTTAAAATATTTTCATTGAGGGCCTAGGTTCTAAACCAGGGTGCTTTGCTCTCCACTCCCCCAAATTCATTTGGCAAAGTCTGGAGACATTTGGGGGGTGTCACGATTAGGGACAGAGCAGTACCAGCATCTAACGGGTAGAAGTCAGGGATACTGCTCAAGAAAGATCTTCACTGAGAAAGCACTGGAATGGAATGGGTATTAGACCAAGATGGAAGGGGCTGGGGTTCAGAGTGAGAACAGAGGCCAACTGTGGAGGCGGGAAGCATGCGACTCAGTGGGAACTGCACAGGGGAGAAACGCGGGGGGAGCTGGCAGTGTGGTCTGGGTCTGGTCAGGAGTCTCCCAGGCTAAGCAGAGGGGCTGGTACCTGCACTTCTGTGTAGAGAAGTGGCCTGATGTCCTCTGCCTCCCAGGCCACCAGGAGCCCTGTTATACATGCTCCTGCATCCCTGCTCATGTCAGACATACTCCCCTTATATCTGCTCATGTTATACATGCTCCCTTCATATCTGTTCATGTTACACACGCTCCCCTCATCCCTGCTCATGTTACACATGCTCCCCTCATCCCTGCTCATGTTATACATGCTCCCCTCATCCCTGCTCATGTTAGACATGCTCCCTGCATCCCTGCTCATGTCAGACATGCTCCCCGCATCCCTGATCATGTTACACATGCTCCCTCATCCCTGCTCATGTTATGCATGCTCCCCTCATCCCTGCTCATGTGGACACGTCCTGGTCAGGGTTGGGCGGGGCCTGCACACCCCGTGGGTCTCCATGCTCGGGAGAGACCACATAGCCTGAACTTTTCTGCTGCCTTAGTTTGTGTTCTGTTTTTATAAAACAAAATATATCATCTCCGCCCCTTCACCCCCTCCCCCCTTTTTGAACTGCACTGCAGGAAAAGTGAAATTGTTGGGCAAGTTTCTTTGGTTCTCCCCATGTGCCCATCGTTATGCTAAGGGACTGAGCTGCCTTATGCATTTAATCCTCACAGCGCCCACAAGGCAGACACCCTAACCATCCTGATCTACAGATGGGGAGCCTGAGGCAGAGAGGTTAAATGCTTGCTAAGGTCATACAGTGGGAGAGACAGGCTTGAGCTCAGATCTATCTGACATCAGCCTACGCTCTTGACCATGCCTCCTTAAAAGAAATGGCTAGGGTGTTACTTTCTTGGCATGTGTAGTTTATTATTATTGTTATTATTATTATTATTTAAATCAACTTCAAATTTTAGAACAGTTTTAAATTTACAGAAAAGTTGTCAAGATAATACATAGCATGTCTACATACCATATGACCGTTTTCCTATTGCTAACCTCTTATACTAGCAGGTACATTTGTTACAGTTAAGGAACTAAGACTGGTACGTTATTATTATTAGCTGAAGTCCATACTTCACTGAGATTTACTGAATGTTTACCTCCCTCAGACTGCCACATGGCATTTAGTGGTCATGTCTCTTGAGACTTCTCTTGGTTCTGACAGCTTCTCGGACTTGTTTTAGCAGGCATCATTTTGCATTCTCACTTACTTCTAACCGTCTCCTGAAAAAATAACAGTCTTCCTTCTGCCTGTCTTAGCCTATTGTTCCAAAAACGGGCTTTTCATCAGAGATGTAAATCAGAGCTAACTCTAAGTGTCTAACACAGCGCAAGAGGTAGTGTGTTAGGTTAACTGATGCCGAAGGGTGTTGAAGAGAATCTGGTGGATGTGCCCCCAGCAGACACCCAGCAGGCCCAGGAGGTGTGTGACTGTCCAGGTGGGCGCCTCCTTCCTCACTGAACCGTACCCCAAGAGGAAGCATGTGACCCATCCCACCCTGATGGCTTTGTGCCTCAACTAGTTCAACACAGAACATCCAGGGGAGGGGAAGGGTGCACCTCTTTATAGGCATGCCAACCTAAAACCTGGGGAGATCCGGCTGGGCCAATCACATTCTCTCTCTCAAGGCAAGAAGGAGAGGAGGGTGAACAGGGAGACTGACTTACCAATGCAGAGTCTAAGTAAACGCTCTGCCTACGTTTACATGTGCACGAGAGTGTTGTTATAAATGTGGTCTTCCTCAAAGAGGGAGGCTGGTGATGCATTCTGGGAGGCCTGACACTTGTGATTTCTGATCATCTTGCTCCGTGGTCTCTTTAAAGTCCATTCCTGAATGTGGAATATTCACCTTGTCTAATGTTAACAAAGTCACCTGAAGTGAAAGCTGCTGAAATCTAGACTATTACGCAGATATTATACGCATTGTATAATGACCAGGGACTACAGATGTTCATTCACAGGAAACTTTCACATGAAATGTGTCCCCGGAGGTGCTTTGGGGAAAGGATGTAAGGAGGTATTCTGGTTAGGAATTATTTGTCACTCACTGATCCCAAAGGAAAATGGAACGAGGAATAATCAAGAGAGAGACATACAAGAACTTTCTTAATGGAAAGAACGGAGGAGACAGTCCTTCCTTTTCTCTTTCAACCCATGACTGGCCGCATAGGAAGAGAAAGTGGCCTGAACCACAGTCTGGAAATCAAGGTTCAAAATGACAAGCCTTCCCTTCAGAGGCCTGTTTCGCACATTTGTCAGCTGTTTTGGTGTGAACTGGAAGGAGGAAGGTTATGGTGGTTTGGGACTCTTTCCATAGAAGAAGTAAAGAAGCGATGGGAATCCTATATCATAAAAGGCTAATATGCAAGTTGACCCAACAGCAGAACGACTGGTTGCTATGACATGTACTGACCACCAGGGGGTGGCACGGAACATGGCAGGTGACCAGCAGCAGTGGCAGGACGCTGAGGGAGCAAGGGAAGGAGGAGGCAGAGAGGTGGGGAGATGGGGTGGGAGGTGGTAGCGATGCACAGGTGGCAAGGGAAGGAGGAGGTGGGGAGACAGGCAGGGAAACCTGATAGGTCCTGAAGGCTGGCCAGGCTAGGGACCCTCTCCGTGCATGAATTTCATGCACCGGGCCTCCAGTGTCTATTGGAAAACAGAACACTATCATGGAACAGTCAGTTCAAATTCATGGCTGGCGCTACAGACTGGCTTTCAGTTATGAGCTGCATGGCATGGGGAAAGTGACGTCACTGCTCAGGATGGGATTCTTGTTGGTAAAATCGGAGCGTTGAACTAGGAAATATGAAAGGTTATTTCCAGTTCTAGTAATTTTTTCAGTGTGAGGTCCCCATGGCAGGGGTCGATATGAACTGGCTTGCCTGGGATCATTATTATGGTGCACATTTCCACCTCAAAGTGTCCATGTCTGGGCCACAGATGATCTGGTCAGCCTGCCTAGAGACACTTACACAACACTTCCATGTGCCAGCGGTGCAGATTGTTTCCCACAATACCCAAGTTCACTGAAATGCAACAGAACTATTTGGCCAAACAACCAGCTCTTTCTCCTCCAAGAATAATAATGGTTCTCATGTGCTAAGTCGACCACATGCCTGGCCTTCTTGCCTAGGCTTTTCCAAGCATCACCCCATGTAATTCTCATGATCACTCTGGACATTAGAGGCTAGCTTTGTAACATGCTGTTGCATGCTAACACATCCATAGCTCCACCCTCATACACCCCAAAGGGTCCTGACTAGTTTTAGCGGCCCGTCTTCTTGGCTGTGAAAACACAGCCTTTGCAAGTTCCAAACTCTCCCACCTGACATTTAGACTTAAACATGAGATTACCAGAGGGAACAGGGGGAGGGAGGTGCAGGGGGTCCCAACGTAAGGTGGCAGGAGATTTGACTTTGGGTGGTGGGCACACGGTGCAATATACAGATCTTATAACATAGAACCCCACCCCTGAAACCTCTATGTTCATGTTGCCCAATGTCACCCCAATCAATTTAATAAATAAACATACTTTTTTTAAAAAAATGAAAACCTCTCCAAGTCACCGTGATTTCATCAGCATGACATTTTTTTGCTTCCCAACAAAGGCACACATTCCCAGGGGGATAGGGGGTAGGGTGGGAGAGTGGGGTGGAGGGGTTGGGAAAGACTTTCTGGAGCCTAACCTTTTCCCATGTTTACTAAACAAGGCCCGCCCTGCGATGACTGGGCCCCTGCCATGTGGAGTAAACCGTGCTGTTTCTCTTGCAAACAGCACCGTGATGAAAGCAGGCCCACGTCCTAAAATCATTTTCAGAGCCACCGAGGGCCCGAGCAGAATAAACGACTTGAATGCAAGACATAAACAACTAAACAGACCTGCGCAGGAGAGCAGTCAGGAGGCCTCTAGGACACGGGTTCTCCTCCGGTGCCCGGCAGGGCGGGCCCGAGGCCTTGCAGATCCTCCAGGCAAAGCAAACCGGTTTCAGGGGAAGAGCAGCTGCAGGCACAGCGCGGAAATTGGGGGAGCAGATTCGTAATTAAGCATCGACAGAGGAGCAGTATAATCCCCTCCCCGCACACTAGCTTTCTGCCTCTTTTCAGAACCCCATGTTTAGAAAACCAAACACAGACTCTGGTGTCACTCAGGCCCGCCCCGGCCCGGGGGAGTCGCTGGAGATATTGCTCTTGGTGGGAGAAACCAGAAATGAGCTCACAGGAAGCACGGAACCCTGGGAAGTAAGGTGCATGGACCCTGGGTACGCGTTTGCTTTTATGTTTTGCCGTTTTATGTACCTTTGGAGAAACCGAGGAGTTAGTCTCCCTCCAGGAAGGAAGGCTGAAGGCCCTGGGGGTGTGGAGGGGGCGATGAATTTTCATTTTTTAATGCAAGACGAGGGAGCAACCTTCCTGGTTGTGACTGTGCTTATGTAACTGAATGGGCCCATCAGGGACAAAGAGGCTGAGGCTCTAAGACACCGCCATCCTCTGAAGATTTTAAAAGAACGCACAGCGTTTTTGCCCGGAATGGCCTTCAGTGTTACAGATACCCAGCGTCTCCGAGGGCCCTGTCCCCTGCTCCCATGCTCGTGGCTCAGCTCCCCTCAACCCCACGTGCCCAGGTGGGTGTCACGGCTGAGACTCTCCAGCCTCTATTAGACGGGAAGGACCTAGACAGACCTTCTCGAACTGGGAATTCGGACGCTGCTCAGAGGAGCCCCTTCTTACTTCCTGGCTCGCCCCAGAGAGCAGCCCCCCCCTCCTGCCTCCTGGATCCCCCCGCCCCTCGCCTCCTGTAAATCACGCTGAGCCTGAGGAGCTGGGGGGATCGGGTCAGACTCAGGTGTCCCGAATCATTAAGCACACTGGCTCCTCCGGGGCGACCAGACTCGCTGAGCTTTGACAGCAGTGAAATGTGACAAGAAAGTAAATATCCCGGTGCCCCACTTACCCAGAGGTCAGCATCCCCCCCTCCACCTCCTCCTCCTCCTCCTCCTGCTGCTGGAGCTGGGCCGAGGGCCGGAAGGAAGCGAGCCGGGCTGGCAGGGCGGAAGCGGCAGTCACCCGGCGATGCACTTTAACTAGGTCTAATTGACTCTTAATTAAGACGCTCTCCTAACAAGCCTAGTTATGTAGTCTCCCAGCCCACAACAAATTAAAGCAGAAAATTAGAGGGGGCCCAGGAAGGGGGGTGGGAGAGAGATTAGCTGAGATCACACTGAAGGCAGTAAGAAAGGAGGGCGCACAGCCTGACATCAAAGGAGCAGAGACAAACAGGCTCCTGAAAAGCAGGCCCCGAATTAGCCAAAGCCAGCCATCCGCAGCCTCGGAGACTGGGTCCCCCGGCCCGCACATCTGTCACCGACACCACAGGTCCTGCCCTGCAGGCCGGACCGTGTGCGGCCAGGAGACCTTGGTCCCGTCTCCATCTACGCCGCCTGCTAGAAAGCACCCCGGAAGCTTGTGGGGAAATACAGGGGAGATTGGGGGTACGGATGGGGCGGGGGAGGAAGGCACAAGCCCTGAGATTTCCATCAGAAACGTCCAGGACCTCATTCCAGGCCTGCGTCTTCGGCCCCTGCCACCGCCAGGGTGACTCAGAATCTCCTCTTCCAGAACAATGCTCACTCCCTCACCAAATGGGGACATGGCTTGGGCAAGTCACTTAACAGCCCCAGGGAGAGATGCTTCTGCAAAAGAAAAGGTTGGATACCTCATCCCTAGATTCCCTTACCCCCCAGCTCAGCGGTTCTCAACCTGTGGGTCGCGACCCCTTTGGGGTCGAACGACACTTTCACAGGGCTCGCCTAAGACCATTGGAAAACACAGATACGATTCATGACAGCTGCAAAATTACAGTTATGAAGTAGCAACAAAAATAATTTTATGGTTGGGGGTCACCACAACATGAGGAGTTGTATTAAAGGGTCGCGGCCTTAGAAAGGTTGAGAACCACTGCCCCAGCTGCTAGGAGCAGTTCTCATCTCATGGAGAAGGCTCAGGCGGCTGCCCAGCAGCCTGGGTGGGTCCATGAGGATGACAGACCTGACTTTTCAAAAAGGAGGCCCAGCAGACTGCATTCGGTTGGTGTCTCTCACCTTTTTAAATCTTTATTATTTAATAAAAACCTCTATTATTGAAAGTATTACATAAGAATCCCTTTTCCCCACATTGACTTCTTCTAGCAGCCCTCCTTCCCCCAGCCCCAGGCCTTCACCACCCTATGGTCTGCATCCGTGGGTTATGCACATATGCACACAAGCTCCTTGGCTGATCTCTTCCCACTGACTCACCCTCTCTCCCCTGCCTTCTCTCTGAGATTCCACAGTCTGTTCCAGGCTTTTACGTCTCTGGATCTATTATCACTTTTTTTTTTTAAATTGCACACCCCATCAGTAAGAATCTGGGGGTATTCACTCTCAACAAATGTGTATTTTTACTTCCTGATAATTTCTGTATGTGTTACTAAACTAACTCATTGTTTACATCAGCATACATGCACACCCACAGATCAAAAGTGGTGGCTCTAATGTTGGCATGCACCCCATTAAAGATAAATATTGGGATAAATTTTAGGACAAATTCTAGTCAACACTCAGATGCGAGCTCGTGTGAGGGCGCACCTTATTTGTCATTGTATGCTCAAGGTCCAACGCAGCCGCTAGCTCATAGCTGAGGAATGTTTTTGGATGGATGGATGGATGCTTGAATGTCTGGGGATTGGAAGTGGCTAAGCTTCGGTTCTCAGGAGGAATATTCTACAAGGAAGATCTTTTCTTTGGTCGAGGCCAGTATGACTAGACACAGGACAGAAAGGGTGGAGTTGAGCAGTATCATTCATGTCTGAGGAAACTCCCTGTTAGAATTTAGGGAGTACGAGCAATATTTATGAAGCTCAGAGAGCCCTCTCTGGGTCAGGAGAATGACTCACAGTTCATGAAAAGGTAAATGCATTGGCTGTTCTATAACAGGTATGTATTACAGGCCATATGTGTTCATGAAGGGGTGTGTGTGTGTGTGTGTGTGTGTGTATTGAAGACATTTTTAGGAGGTACTGGAGGCTTCCCTTTCCAGGGATATGCTCTGTCAGATGCAATTTATTTAACTGATTTTTTTTTGTGGGGGAGACAAAGTGATATTTTTAAAAATGTACTCTAAAAATTAATATATACCAGATCCTGCTTTATGCAAAAACATTTAAACTCCTATTGCTTACACGAAACATGGTATGTGGCTTACCTCTGATGAAGAGTCACTTTGCAAAATATACCTTTAGTGTTGTGTGACAAGGGTCAATTACAGTTATCTGCCCATTGGTCATGGACATGGCAGTCTGCTTCGTCAGTTCAAAGGATTGCTGGTAACTGCTGGGACTGAGGAAGAAGAGGGAAGACCCGTCTTTGAAGAAGTGGAAAGGGTGGTGGATCTACTTCACTTAGTCCAGCACTGCTCACACTTTCTGGTCTTAGGATCCCTTTGCATTCTTGAAAATTCTTGAGAACTCCGGAGAACTTATGTTTCTCTGGGTCAAACCTATGTATACTAAGCGTATCGGAAATTAAAATGCAGAAATGTTTAAAATACAATCACCAGCAGCCACCAGAGCACTGACCTCTGCAGCCTCCAGAAACCCGCAATGCACACTCATGACAGCAGAGAATGCCGAAGACGGATAGCACCGCGGTGTTATCGTGAAATCCCGTTAGCTAGACAGGCCCACTGCAAGGGTCTCTGGAACCCCCAAGACCCCCCGGCCTGCACACTTTGTGAACCACCGACTCGGTCCAGTTGAGAGGCAAAACCCCGACCCAGGTCTACTCCCGGAAGGTGTCAACCGAGATGTAAGAGGGACATCTGGCCGGTGGAGACGGAGGAATTTCATCTGGACCGCGGCTCCCTGGGTGACAGCTGGTGCTCGCCACAGTATGACAAAGCACGTACCGTGGCGTGCTGAATGCGGAGGACACGGTTTTTAGAAGGGTGACCTCTTCACCTCTGAAATATTTGGAACCGGTGACCTCCTCTTCTTGACATGATCCTTGACACAGTGACCCGCGTTCCCGTGAAGCCCTGGCCGCGGCCCCCTCTGGAAGCCGTTAGCCCCTGGGCACGGGGGCCGGGGGGCTTCGGCGCCGGGGCCTCGGATTTCAACAGCAGCGTGTTTCTGAGCTGAGCTCTCTCTTGCCATTTCAGCAGGAATTTTCTGCTGTGCAAGAACCGAGGTAGAAGAGCGACGTGCTTTATTCTCTCGGGCAAAGCCTTAACATTTTTATCCTTTAAAATTTAACTGTATAAATACACAGATACTTGTTGGCTGAATGAACTCTGAAGTAGGAAATCAACTTTACTATGGCCTAGGGAGGACAGATCCTTTCTCAGAGCAAACCGGAGGGAGAATCTTCTTTCTTTCAGTGAAAGGTCACTTTTGAGATAGGTGGGTCGGTCACTGGACACCGGTTGGGGGCACAATCCAGAGATGGTTATAGTATAAAATAAATAGGTGAGATCTCTTGTTTAAAAAGCAAGAGGGAAAGGCTGTTAAATTAACATTAATTTATTAATATTAATTATTTAAAAGTAATAAAATAGAAAACATTTCCCTTTTTACCATAGTTTGTCATGTTGTGTGTTTTTTTAAAATATATTTTTCTGAAACTGGTCTGGCTCAGTGGATAGAGCGTCGGCCTGCAGACTGAAAGGTCCCAGGTTCCATTCTGGTCAGGGGCACATGTCCAGTAGGGGGCATGCAGGAGGCAGCTGATTGATGTCTCTCTCTCATTGATGTTTCTAACTTTCTATCCATCTCCCTTCCTCTCTGTAAAAATCAATAAAAAAATATATATGTATATATATTGATTTCAGAGAGGAAGGGAAAGGAAGAAAGAGATGGAAACATCAGTGATGAGAGAGAATCATTGATTGGCTGCCTCTTGCACTCCCCCTAATGGGGATGGAGTCTGCAATCCTGGCATATGCTCTTGAATGGAATCGAACCCAGGACCCTCCATTCCGAAGGCTAACACTCTATCCACTGAGCCAAACCAGCTAGGGTTTGTCATGGGTGTTTTTTATTTGCTATCTGATATCTTTTCAAATAAAAAAAAACACAAAACTTGAGTTATTAGCATGATTTTACTGTTTATCTTTATATTGTGCAACAGCAATATAAAAGGCAAATATAAAAGCATGAACTTGTGTGCAGAATGGCTGAGATTATACAACGTGCTTTGCATAGCCTGTATATGCATGCGTATTTCTTTCTTACCAGGAGAGTAGAAACATGTCACAAAACCAACTAAATTGTTTTTACTTCATTTCTTGAAATGGGACATTCTCCTACAAGTAGGTGGCGTACCTTGTGCCCATTTTGAGTCTTGCTGAGCTCCATGCATGGTGGGTGCACAGGGATGCTGCTCATGAGGCATCACCAACAGTTTGTGTGATTAGGGCAATAAGAAACAGGGGACACACTTACATGTGTGTCTCCTCTGCTCTCACACATGCTCCATTGCCCCTTGACCTCACCAGTTCCAGGAGAAAGTTATTAAGAATTTCAAGATGGCAACAGCTGAGATTGAACCAAACCCGGGGCCCCTCTGAGCACGGGGCCATTTGCCTGCACTCGCCACACACTCAGGAGGCCCGCTGGTGCCACCGTGCTGAGCACGTGGGCTGGTTCTGGCCCGAGGACCTGCTCTTGGCTTATGGATGTGCGCAGGCCTCTCACAGACCTGGGCTCTCCAGGATCCCCTGGGTGTTATATAGGATATACACTGAGTGGCCACATTATTATGTGCTCAGAGGTCATAACAATCTGGCCACTCAGTGTATATTCTGTGTCATTTGAAATAGTTTATACCCCTTTCATTTAGGATTTTTCAAAATTCACCCTTCTCGCAGGGCCAGGAGGATGGCAGCTGCGGAGGGATCCCGCGGTGATCTGTCTCGGTGCATGAAGAAAACGAATTCCTTTTCTCCTTACTTTATCTCATTCTTCTTCTTTTTTAAAAATATATTTTATTGATTTTTTACAGAGAGAAAGGGAGAGAGATAGAGAGTTAGAAACATCAATGAGAGAGAGACATCGATCAACCGCCTCCTGTACACCTCCTACTGGGGATGTGCCCGCAACCAAGATACATGCCCTTGACCGGAATCAAACCCGGGACCTGTCAATCAGCAGGTTGTCGCTCTATCCACTGAGCCAAACCAGTTTAGGCTCTTATCTCATTCTTTTAAAGTTTCTGTGTAGTATGTATCTGTTTTCAGAATGCACAAAACATATTAGCAGAATACTGCGCATACATAATTTCTACATATATAAACACATATGGGTGTCTATGCTCAAAAACGTTTTACCAAAAGGAATACAGTGGTACCTTGAGATACGAATTTAATTCGTTCCATAACCTTGAGGCGTGGGAAACTATGAGACGCTTGAGTCTCGGTAAACTGGTAGGTCATGTGCAGTCGGCCGATCCACGTGATTACTCCTATCTCAAATGTTGCTCGTATTTCAAAGCAAAAATCGCTCGCTCGAAGGCTTGTATCTCAAAAATCTCGTATGTTAGGGCACTCGTATCTCGAGGTACCACTGTATCTGAAAACCGATCCGAGGACACAACCCGAGAAAGACAGCATGAGGAATGAGCTGAGGGTGGTCTGGGGAAGGAGGAGAGGTGTGTTTGTTCACGTGGCAGTGCCTCCTGAGAGAAGGGACAGAGCAGAATGTGGAGACAGGATGCGGCACCCCGCCTGGGCCGTGCTCACCCGCCCCCTATCCCTCATGGGACATGGTCCGGCCTGTGTGAGCCCCAGTCACATGGTGGGGCTTGAGTTGGTCAGAGGCCCTTGACCTTCAGGGGCAGAATTTCAGTTGTGTCCATGGAGGACAGGCAAGGGTAAGGCCCAGGGCATCCCTGGCTCTGTTAGATTCCCACAAACAGGAGGTACAAATAATTGGAATCAGAGCGAGAGATGCCAAGTTAGTAATAATAGTTTGTTAGTAATAATAGTTTGTTGAGCTCCATGCCAACTCACTGAGGTAGGCCTCGTACTTCCTGTTCCGCAGACCAGGAAGTGGACAGCCAATCAGTGACATGTAGAGGGTCTCAGAGCTCTCATGGGCCCTGGATGTCTTCCCTCTAGGTTGCAGCAGGCTGGCTCACGAGGGGACACCGAACAGAAATGCCCCCGAGAGAAGGAACTAATACTGTTGTCATCCCCATTGGGTAGACGAGGAGTCTGAAGTTCAGAAGAAGGCGGAGGTGACCGGCTGGTTCTGGACATCAGCTGGGCACGTGGTCCAGGGGTGGCTCAGTCTGAGTCAACGTCTGAAGGCCGGTTCCCAGGGCTGAGATGGTGACCAGCGTCCCGTTCCCAGTGAGCCCACCTGCCTAAAGGATTGGAGGGATCTCAGGGGTCCGACGGTGACCCCTGGTTTTGGAAATGGGTGGACACAATCTCTAGTTGCTAGACAGGAAGTTATAAATTCAATTTATCTTTCACAGCACACTCCAGGGCATTAAGAATCACTTAATAATGATCTCTTTGGCGTTTACCATATCCCTAAAAGGCAACAAGCTGCTTCGTGGCCTATTTATGTCTGCGCAGAGCTAAGGAGTGGGGACAGGGCCTCCTACTTCTGAGCGAGAGGGGAGCCGCCCAACGCAGAGCCCTATCGGGGTGCTGCAAATAAGGCAGCCTCTCGCTGTCCCGGCGTTGCCTCCTTTACCTCATTTGGTTGAAGCACACACGCTCGGAGCTTGGAACTTCCGTTTTGTTATCCTGAACATCATGTTCTGTTCCGGCTCGCAGCCAGCCACCCAGGAAGGAAGCGTGCGTTTCTCTCGGACAGTGGGCCTGGCCGTGCTGTGGAAAAGCTCTGACAGTCACATGATCTCCAGTGCGTTAAAAAGATCTACCAGAATTGGCATGTGTACAGCGTTAGAGGCTGTAAAAACTGCAGAGGCCAGAGAGGGAGGGCAAGGGGTGGGGGAGAGAATTTCAATCATGAGCCTCTTTCTCTTTGCATTTTGAGTTCTCCTAACCCCAGTTAATCACTTAATTACTTAGCAAATCATTAGGTCAGGCTTCAATTTATTTGATTCTTGTCAGGATCCTAAACTATGTGAATCTTTTATTCTAGTCAACTTATTATTTAAATATGCTTGTCATTTTTAAAATATTGCTTAAAATATGTGTTCGTTCTTTCTCTTTTTTAAACTTTGATAACCTGGTTAAGTATTTCATAAAATCAGTAGATGTTGCCGTAAACGCATCCTTTGGGCTTGGAGGAAAACTGCATAGCTCGTTTCCCGTCTTGTATTTTATTTTCCTGAGGCTCTGGTTTTCCCAAACCTGCGCTCTCCATGAGCTCTTTCCACTGCAGAGAATTTTGAGAAATCCTAAATGAAAGGGGTATAAACTATTTCAAATGGCACAGAATATACACTGAGTGGCCAGATGATTATGGTCTCTGAATGCATAATAAGCTATTCACTCAGTGTATATCCTATATAATAAAAGGCTAATATGCAAATTGTCCCCTCAACCATGAGTTTGACCAGTAGGCAGGCCTGCCAACTGTCCATGTCCCCTTCCCCTGGCCAGGCTGGCCAGACCCCACTCATGCACGAATTCATGGGCTTCTACACACACACACACACACACACACACACACACACTCTGAGTGGCCAGCTTATTATGCATTCAAAGATAATCTGACCACTCAGTGTATATTAAAAAAAAATGGGACACAGAACAATGCCTTTATCTATTCAACCTAAAAAGCCATGTGAAACAGAGATTTTTGCTATTGTGGTCAAAACGACCTGGTTAATGATGTTTGCTAGGTGGGAGGGGTTAGATTGTGAATTGGGGTAAGAAAACAAATTCCACGCCCTTTCCTTTTTATTGCAGGACATAAACATTTGGAATTCAGTCTGGACTGAGTCTCGGGGGATGGAAAGGTCCTGAGGGTCTAAAAGGCGTTCCTGCCTGCCCCTCACCCGTGCGGCCATCTCCCCCGGGGCTGTGAACAGGCGGGGCTGCTGGGAAAGCACAGCGTGTTTCTGAGAACCGTCTCGCTCTGAAGCTGGGCTCTGCGGCCTGGAAAGCGATCTAGTTGAGCTCTCCCTCAGCCCGTCTGGTCCGATCGCTCCTCCTCCCAGCCTAGAGATGGTCTTTCTCAGGTTGACACTCTGCATGTGCTCAGTGAGAATTCCTCCGTCTCCCTCTCCCTTGCTCTCCTGTCGTCACATCTCCGTGGTCTCTCTCGGGCAGTCTCAGAGAGCGGGGAGCAATGTCCCAGCAATCAGAACAGCTGGCACTTTTGGAGAGCTCACCCCGATCTTTCCCAGGGACCCTGACCTACGCTCTGTCAATGTGCTAGAGCAGTGGTCGGCCAACTGCAGCTCGAGAGCCACATGTGGCCCTTTGGCCTCTTGAGGGTGGCTCTTCCACAAAACACCACGGCCTGGGCGAGTCTATTTTGAAGAAGTGGCATTAGAAAAAGTTTAAGAATTTTGGCTCTCCAAAGAAATGTCCATTGTTGTCCTGTGGATATTTGGCTCTGGGGACTAATGAGTTTGCCGACCACAGTGTGAGAGCATTTAACCTTCACCCGGATCCCATGGACTAGGTTCCAGGAACATCCCCATTTTAAAGTTGAGAAAACGCAGACGCAGAGAAGTTAAGTAACTTGCCTAAGGATGTGCATTTTATAAACGCCTTTGGTGGGAGGTCAGCCCAGGCAGGCTGCTTCCAAAGCGGGGGGGCCTATAATCCAAGACTCCCACCCCCCACCCTCTGCAAAGAAGGGGAGGGAGAGCAATAGCTGGGAGGGATGGAGAGCAATGACTTGAGGAGGGCACAGCGAGGCTGGCGGAAATGACTTGTTTTGGACTGGGGTGCTGGTTCCACGCACCTAGAAAATTCGGGGAGCCAAACACTTCTGCACTTTTGTGGGTGTGTGTATCATACTTCAACCCTATTAAAACAGAAAGGAGGAAATGAGCAGAAAGAACTAAGATGTGAGTATATAACCAGTGATAAAACAGAGTCTTTGTAATCTTTTTTTAAAAATATTTTTTATTGATTTTTTTCACAGAGGAAGGGAGAGAGAGAGAGAGAGCTAGAAACATCAATGAGAAAGAAACATCAATCAGCTACCCCCTGCACCCCACCCCCCAATGGGGACGTGCCTGCCCACAACCAAGATAACGTGGCCCTGACCAGAATCAAACCCAGGCAGATGTTCTACCCACTGAGCCAAACTGGCTTCGGCCATAATCTTCTTTGGGAAAACATCCCTAGCAGAGGAGAGGCAGTTCCCTGGAGCGTCTAGAACATGCACCTGCGTGAGTCCGTCCGGGTTTGATTCATGCTCGCCCCCAGGTAACTTCAGGCTGCTGACCTGAGCGCTCCCCATGTCTCCGTTCTCCTACCTGTAAAGCTGGGATGGGTTAGTCCCACCTGGCAGGGTAGGATGGAATGGCCCAAATCACGTGAAACTGTGGAAATGGAGTGAAGATAATCTCCTCCTCTGAGGCCCTGGGCGTTGGCCATGAGGGGTCTCAGGTGGTTTAGGGAAGGGGCGACCACCATCCTCCTTCCCCAGCCAAGTGTAGGCATTTAAAGCTGTTTGTCGGCAGGACCCGGGTGTGTCCCTCGCAGGGAGAAGGGTCTTCCTTTCAAAACAAATCCTCTGAGCAGATCCAGGGTTAGCCGACCCCACGCTAAGGAGCTGCCTTCCAGTGGGGCTGTTTGGAAGTGCAGACACGGGGAGCACATTTCCCGTCTCGGGTGTAATCGTGTGGTCCAGGAGTGACGTGCGGAAGTGAGTAGGTCTAGGGACTTGCTAGCGTTTATGCCAAAGGCCGAACTCCCAAGAAGCCGATGAGGAAACAAAGAAGTTACATTTCTGGGACCTGCCTGTTGCCGTCTGCTCACGGGCTCCAGGGGTTTGAAACCTGTCATGCCAGTCTTCTTTGCTCCCCCAAGCTTTCAGAGGTGCCCAGGATGTCCTGCCCGTGGTGCCCCTTGGGGCCCAGTGTCTGAGACTTCTTCGCAAAGGCCCGTTCTAACGCCCCCCACGGTCGGTCCCGCCATCCCCAATGCTGTGGACGCGGACAAATGAAACATGCCAGGTGACACCGGGACGAAAAGGCTTTCTGATTTATGATGGGACTTGTATGGAGAAGAGTTATTTCTCTTGGCCTGGTACCTGCTCTCCCGGCTCGATCACATTTCAAGGCGCCGTCGCTGCTCACTCCAATGTCCCGGGTCCTCAGATGTCTGCGTGCGCGTGTCTGTCTGTGTGTCTGCGTGCGCGTGTCTGTCTGTGTGTCTGCACGTCTGCAAGCCGCTGGGGCGCCTGCTGCTCGCAAGCCTACCGGAAGCGTGCACTGTCTGCTTAGAGGTGCACGTAGACGCTTACCCTGGCCCCGCTCCCTGCTTACACATGGGCTGCTGCTGTGTCTATTTCTTGGGGGGAAGCGGGGAGAGTTCTCTATAGGAGATGGTAGGGGAAGGTCAGATGTGGGGGTGATCCTTCTCCCTCCAGCTTTTCAGATGTCACAACCAGATGACGGATAATTTAGGGAACCCTGGGCTGGCGGATGGGTCTGGCAGCGTGGCCTGTCTGCGGGGCCTGGAGAAAAGCTGAGCCCGGGCAGGTGATTTACGGGGAGGCCGGGCTCCGCTCCCCGCAGGCCGCCCGCCGCCCGCGCTCTGCCAACAGCCCCCCGCTTTCTTAGAGCTGCGGCCCGTAAGTTACGGCTTCCAGCGGCTCTCCCCTTCGCCTGTTGCGGTTGTTATTTATTGTTTGTGTGGAGGGACGTGAGGGTTCACCTTGCCCGCTTTAGATCCCTCTTCGCATTCACGGCCCCGCGTGTGCACTGGCCCCGAGCCTTCCCGAGCTGGGGGGCTCTGGTCCCCCATCTATCAAGGGCGGCATCCCGGCGTGAGGAGAGCAACGAGGCCCTGGAAGATTTGGCTTCAGAGGTGGAAACGATTCCCTAAGCATCAAGTAGCTCTTCTTTGCGAAAACAGCAATCAGCCTGTGCTGATGAGTCGGGCGTAGACGGATTGAAAGCGCACGCTAGCAGCCTCCGCCTGGTTAAAGCAGCACGTTCATGGCTGGCTGGCTCTGAGGCTTCACCGGATTCACAGTTGATAGGAAATCAGGGAGCCCGGGATGAGCCCGGACATCCCCGGTTGCTGCTGCTTGGTTCCCCGTTTAATATAAAACGGGCCCCGAGCGCGGGGAGAGCGGGAGGCATTTACAGGCAGCATTTTGCCAAGTCAGAGCATGGATGGTCTCGGGAAGCAGCGCGTTTTGGCCAAAGGTCCGGATTCTTGGTTTAACGGCTGTAACGTGAGGAGGGAGGAATAACTTTGAAATCTCCGCGGTCTTGGAGCGAGCTCATCAGCTTCCCGCCTGCAGGGAGCGGGGCGCCCCCCTACCCTTTTCTTACCCCCTAACTCCACCCCAGATGGGGCCTGTCCTCAGGAGCCCGGGGGCTGCTCTCCTCTGTCCCGTTAACTTAAGTCCTTCTGAAAGGGAGCCCCGGTACACAGCACAGGCAGCGGGCCGGAAGGGGACGTGCTAAGACATCCTGCTTCCTCGTGGCCCCCGAGTTTAGGGGTGTCGCCTGCTGCCCCCGCCTCCGGAGGCCCCAGGCTTTGGGGAGTCAGGTGCATGGCACGTGGTAGAATTCGAGGAACGTCTACCAAGTGAATGTGCGGGGGATGCTCCCAGCACCACACCCCGTATGGTGTGGTGGCCACAGAGGTGCCAGGGGGGCACTGACCGCACGGATGTGAGGGACAGTCACTCACCACGAGGCTACCCTGGCTCCCCCCTCAACAAGAATGGGCTCCTGGATGGCCCCCCATCTTGAGGGAGGGGGTGTGGGGTGGATGCGGGCTGAGTGGAGACCCCCACGGAGAGCTCAGGGCCTGTGTGAGAGCCAGGCACCTCTCCCTCCAGCACCCAGCACCTGAGAACTGGGAGGCGTGTCTGAGGCAGCCCCCGGGGGCAGGAGAGGAGAAGGGGGTCCATTTGGCCTGTAGTTGGCAACCAGCGCAGACCTGCGTTCTGCTCCCGGGTGGCGAGGAAAGCACAGTGTGAAACGTCACCCCGCGATGACAGGACGTGCTGAAACGAAACCGCCGAGCAAACCCCTGTGCCCGGGGGGCCTGGCACCCCCTGCGGCCGGGAGTGCCTCAAGTGGGGTCCGGGGAGGAGGCAGGAATTTGCCTCTGCTGGCCGACGATGCTGATGGTGGAAGCCGCCTGTTCACATGTGTTCAGAGCTTCGGAGATGAGAGAGAGGAGCTTTTGGGAGGGAGGGAGGGAAGGAGGGCCTGCTGTTTGCTTTAGTTTCCCTCTCCCTCCCGGGAACACAGCAGGAGCCCCAGGGAGGCCGCGTCCCAAGTGGGAGCCCCTCGAACCCAGGCCAGGCACTCCTTTGCTCTGGTTTACAATAGGAAGGAGCAGTACCCTGTGTCCCCGAAAGTAAGACATCCCCTGAAAGTAAGACCTATGTCCAGTTTTGCCTCTTGCTATAATAGAAGGCATCCCCCCGAAAATATGACCTCCCCGATTATAAGGCCTCCCCCGAACATAAGGCCTCCCCAGAATAGAAGGCCTCCGAAGCATCTGCCTCCTGATTTAAAGAGACCTCGCCCGGCCTTAACAGCTCCGGCTGCGCTGCGGCCCATCAGGGAGCTGGTTAGTGATGACAACGACTACCGCACCATAGACAGGCCATACATTTCCTTTTTTTTTTTTTTGTTCAACAATAAATGTGTACCGTTTACTTCTTCATGGAAAAATAAGACATCCCCTGAAAATAAGACCTAGCGCCTCTTTGGGAGCAAAAATGAATAGAAGACACTGTCTGATTTTGGGGAAACAGGGTAGGAAGGAGCGAGCCCCCTTCTTGAGTCGGGCACAGGTCCTTTCTGCAGATTATACAAAACAGCAGATTATACAAAACAGCAGAGGAACCTGAAATAACGCTTTCTGTCGGGGTCCAGTGGGTGGTCTCAGCCGCCTGGGACTGCCATCTTCCTCTCAGAACGAGCGGAGGGGAGGGGCCAGGGAGGAGCGGGGAGACACACGGAGGTCACACCCGGGCCGGCTTTAGGAAGGCAGTTCCCTGCGCCTTCCCTGCCCCACTCAGCAGAGAGCTGGGCTCACTTCTTTAAAAAATGTTTTTTAATTCCATGTTAAGCACAGTTTAAATGGCTATTCTTTATTAAAGTATCGTTAACATGTAGCATTACATTAGTTTCAGGCACACAGCACAGTTTTTGAACCCATACAGCGCTTGTCCTCCGTCTGTTTCACTGGGTCATTGCCCTTTCCTTCCTCCTCCGTACCAGCCATGCCCCGAGGTTCTGAGGCCCCTACACCCCTTCCTCCTCTCTTCACCCCTCACCCTGCCCGGGATGCCCCAGAGACGGCCTCCCTCCCCTCCAGAGTGGACCTCGCGGAGGCTGTCTGTGCTCAGCGGAGGCCCGTGCGTGGACGAGATGCTGAGGTGGGCACACCTGTGACCTCCTTGCTAAGAAGAAAAATATCCCCTGTCTCTCCGCAGGGAAAGAGGGATGGTGAGGACTGTCCCTCCTCTCTGCCTCACCAGGGTCACAGGAACATGAAGAAGGCCATGTTTTTGACAGGCAAAACCATGTTATGTTCCTGTTATGGTCACTGCCACCTCCCTGTGCGCCCGCCGCTCTCTCGCACGCGTGTCACGGGGGGAAAGAGGTCTCCCCAGGAAAAGACCACGGTCAGGCCTCTAAGGAGAACATTCCCGGGGCCTCCCTGGCCAGCGATGTCAAATTCTAGCTTCCCCGGGCACGGAGGGCTGGGGCGGAGCTGAAAGTTTCCGTTAATATTTAAAAACATGCAAAGCTTGGCCGGCTTCCGACTGTTTGACTTACACAGGCCTGTGCTGCCCGGTAGCCACCGGCCACACGTGGCTGATAAAGCCTCAGAAACATGGCCGGCCCCGCTTAAGATGTGCCAGAAGCACAAAGCAGGCACTGGCTGCTGACGGCGTGGAATGCAGAAGAGCACGCAACATTGATAATTCGTAGGATTACGTGTTGAAATAATAGCTTGCAAACGTTTATTTAAATCTCCTCAAAATGAACTGTAACTGTTTCTCTTTATTTTATTTATTTTTAACGTGGGATTAGGAGGGCCCTCCTCTGCAGTGGCTCCCAGAAAATGCCGCCGAGGCTGCATCTGCGGCTTGCATTGCATTTCTCCTGGACAGCCCGGCACAGACTTTATGAATGGAGAGTGAGGGTGCTGCAACCTGGACAGTGTCTTCCCTCTTCCATTCACAATCTCAGGGATATTGGGGCTCCGTCGTCACACATATCCGCAGCAAGAACTGCGGGACTCTCTGAAACAGACGGAGGAGACGTTACTGAGTGTGCTAAGGCGTTCTTGTGGTTGCCTCCACTCTTCACTGTGTTTTAAGCTTCTGCTTTTTAATTTTTATAATGCTGCAAATTGTAGGAACTGCTAAAATACAAGCGATTTTTATTATGAAATGCAAATGAATGGTGCCTGGTGGAATGTAACTGGTCGTTGCTTCCCGAATGCGCCCTTTTGCATTTCTGTGTCAGTTCCTCTCAGCCTTCCTTATTGTTCGTGTCTGCCTGGTTTATTGGAGTCTTTGACCCCATGATGACATCGTACCTGTCCCCTCATTAGTTCATAAATTAAAAGAATCTTTAAGTGAATTTATTTTTATTTGTGTGAGAGTCCTAATTTCATCTTTTTAAATATATTTTTTATTGATTTTTTACAGAGAGGAAGGAGGAGGGTTAGAAAGTCAGAAACATTGATGATAGAGAGACATCAATTAGCCGCCTCCTGCATGTCCCACACTGGAGATGTGCCCACAAGCAAGGTACATGCCCCCGACCAGAATTGAACCCGGGACCTTTCAGTCCACAAGCTGACGGTCTATCCACTGAGCCAAACCGGTCTCGGTTAATTTCATCTTTTTAAATGATACTAGAGGATTTAGGAGTTTGTTTGTTTTTTAATTCAAAGGCATTTTCTAGTTTTTGTTTTTACCGGATGGTTGATTGCTGCTTAAACTCTACTCATCGACAGAACAAACTAAATGTGAGTTACTTTGAGTTTTGAGATTCAGCCCGGGAACCCTCCCACGCTCCCAGCCGAATGTCCGGCTCTGAGAGAGGACGTGCTGAGAGCTGAAGAGCGAAAGAGAAACACAGCGGCTGCTCATCGGGGAGGTGCCCGCTGTGGAGGCCGACCAGACACCCCGAGGCAGGAAACCCCTGAGCGTAATAACAAAACCCGTTTGAAAGGAAGCGGGTTTTATGCTTTGTTTATGCCCCTTCTTTCTTTTCTTTTTTAAAAAATAGATATTAAAAAGACAAAAGCACCCCCAGTCTTATTTTACTTTGTTGTCATTTTCCAAAAAGAACTGGTTTCCTTCCAGCTATGACAAGATAGACCAGACACATCAATACCGATTTCACATTTCCACTTATTCCTGCAGGGAGAGAGGGAGAGGGGAGATGGATTTGAACGGACACGAGCAGATTAAAAATATCCAATAGGTGATTTCAACCCCGCTCCTTTAAAACCAACGAAATATGACACTCGGGGTGCATACGCTTTGTTTTCCTTATTTTCCTAAAAAGAAGTTGGCTTTTATTAGCAGAAAGACCATTAAATTTTGTGAGTGCTGGCCTCCAGCATTTAAGTTTTACAGAACACATGAAAGTTTAGTGGTCCTTCACCAGCAGGGCCGTCTGATTTTTATGCCCCGGCAATTCTGAAAATGAAACATTCCCTCCACAAATGCAGAACAGGCCGCTTACACATTTCATGTTTTGTGGGCTGTTTTATTATACAAAGCAACCACCTCGGAGATTGAGTTTAAAGTACAATTAAGCGATATTCTCACCTATATAATCAGCCCATATAGCATTCGGTTCTGTTTTGGCTCTTTGGGAAATTCCACGAGGAGGCTGCGAGGCGCGCGTCTTTCGACCCAGGTATTTTTAATGTCGTAGTCTGCTCGGTGATATAATCGAGGAGAAACGGAATGTGCCTTTTTATAATTTTCAGCTGTTTGGAATTAATTTTTGAGGTTTAACTTGGCTACAAGATGCTTTTTTTATATTAAAAATACTTTAATAGTGTATGAGCATGAATTTGTGAACTATTTACTTCGGAATAAGATCACGTTGTCTTTCTGAAAGCTGATTTCATTAAATTAAAACTTTTGATGAAAGCTTTTCAAATTTCAAATGTGTTCTTAGTGTATCTTAATTCTCAATAAAATAGGGGGGGAGGAATGAACTCATATTAAATCTTCTATCATTATTCAAAATTAATGTGCTTTAAAAACGAAACCAAGGTTTTATCTGCATGAAAAAATGTATTTCTTACGGGACAACTTTAAATATTGACCCATTTTCCATCAAAAAGAGTTAACCATATATTTTAGCCTTTTCTTTGATTGCTATTGTTCTCCTAAGTTGCTTTGACTTGCATTTCTCAGAAGAATTTTGTTGCAGTGATGATTGACAGTTAAGAACACAGACAGACAGATAGATGCAAAAATACGGAATTCTTCCTGGAAATTGAAGAATCAAAAAATCTTTCCCAGAAAATTGTTTGGTTTTCATTAACTTGACAATATTTAAAAGATTCCTCAAAAGATGATGTCTTTGTCATCTGCTGTCTGTTCAGGACTGACAAGTTTTGGAAACCAAAAGTTACTGTTTAGCACATAGGACTGTAATGTTTACCAATACCATGGGTCCCATAAATAGTTCTGAATACCACTTACGACATATGGCTTCCTGTGTTAGGAGGCTCTCCGTTGTTAATATGTCTGTTATTCGGGTGGAAAACAGCCGAGAAACAGGTCAATTCAGGAGCCTTAGGGACTTCCGGCCATTGTAATGTGAAATTCAGCCAATCCATGAAAATGCCCCTAATTGCTGGGCAAACTTTTGTACTCATTTTGATATCTGAAGAGAGATCTTGATCAAAATTTCAAAAGTATCCTTGACCCTCCCTCCCCCTTCAGAAAAGATTCAGAATACATCGCTGGCAGCTTGTCTCTATACCATCCAGATTAAAAGGAAGATGGACACTACTTGGTCCATATGCTACCCACGTCAACCCGAGGGCTATCATTTTCATACAGTCTGGTAGCGTATAACGTGAAGGAGATGCAGTTCCTTAAATGATAGGCCATCCCAAGCATTTTTTTTTTCTTCCAGTCTAAGGCCCCCTTTCTCTTGAGCATCATACCTGCTTGTCTCCTGTGCCCACTCCTTCCTCCCTTCTCCCTCGAAGTAGCCGAAGAAACCCTCCTGGTACCCCTGGCTTCAGGAGGCACAGAGAATTCTGACTGCCGGGCACACAGGCAGTGCTGCTCTCCACTGAAGAGCGAATCAATATCTGTTCCTACGAGTCTGTGTCAGAAACAAGTCATGAAAGGAATATTGTGCTGTTGAAAGGGGTTTTTATTAATTTAGAAAACCCAGGGTTCCAGTATGTTTAACAATAATGTGTGTGAGAGAGTAATGAATCATTTACAATCAACTATGATGGAGATGATACTGTCAAAGCCCACGTTTGCTGGCACCGTTCCAGAAGCTTCCCCGCACGTCCCTGACTCCTCGAGCAAAGGCACAGCTCAACCTGCCCGTGAGCGGGAGAGAGGCAAACTGCAAAGCAAGCTCCGTGGAGTGAGCATCTTGCAGGAAAGCATGTCTGGGTTCCCAGGGAACGGGGTTGGGAGAGATTTGAGATGGGGGTACCCAAAGCGGGGGGCGGGGGTCCTGTGTCACAGTCTGGAGTTCTTAGCACCGTCCCCCTGTTTGACGCAGACAGAGGTCATCTCGAGACGTGAGGAAGTTTCGGGGACCATCGGAAAGCGAGAGCTACAGACAAGGAAGTCCTTCCAACAGCTCGCGTCTTGTCTCGGTATTGGCAGACGCTTTCTCTGCGTCCGTCCCACACTAATGACAGCCCCGGACCAAAGACAAACCTTTTCCAGATGCTTGGGTGAATTGGGTTTTTTTTTTTTTTTTCTCTCTCTGTAGATGATAACTAACTTTTGGTGAGGGCTTTGCAATTTAAAATGCATGCAACAATTCATTTCCACAAAAATCTTTTGAAGTTGCTATGATAATAATAATAATAGTAATTATTCTTTTCCTGCGTTTTATAAACAAAAACACTGAAGCGTGGACTCTGTTGAATCAGCCAGGTCCTGAGTGGCAGAGCAGGAACTTTACAATGCAAACCACTGAACCCCAAATGCCGGCTTCCTCCCTCCTTTCGGGGTGACAATGGGATAGAATAGCACATGCATATTTTATTCATTAATAAATTATGTTTTATTTATTTTTTTCAGTAAGCGTTTGGAGAAATGCACTGTTTTGGGTATCCTTTAAAATCCTCTGCTCAGAGAATTGACAGTTCGGACCTCTATGTGTCTGGACTTACACAGTATTTGTACCGTTTTGAAAGGTTTCAGAGAGAAGGAAAATTAGAATTCTTTGCCACGAGCATATACTCGCCCTGTCAGGCGAGGAGCCGGTACCACCCAGCACCCTGATGGCACCTACGCCGCCGGTGGCCTTCAGCGAAGCTAGTGATTGGAAGAAGGGGGGCCAGCATCACCTGGACTTCGCTGGGACTGTGCGCCATCCCCCAGAGTGCTCCAGGGCACCCTTCCTCCTGGCACCCCTTCCTCTCCCCAGCGGGCACCTCTGAGAATGCAGCCTGGGCTGGGAGTGCTTGGCTTGGGACGGGGACACTGACCATTTCCCACCTGGAAGAGGGGGAGCAAAGAGAGGCCGCCAGACCCCTGCAGCAGCCCCAGGGAAGGCCGGACCTTCCCCTGATGCCGCGTGCTTGCTTCCCAGGGCTTTGTTTTCTTAAGTCAGAGCTGAACCTCAGAACGAAAGGACCTTGGCCGGCATGTTCATCCCGAGGACGAGGCCCCGTTTCCAACCCAGCGTGGCCTCTCGCCGATACCGCTTTCCAGCGACAGATGGGTCTGTCCGTGAAAAGAGCCCCCGCGTCTGCCCGCTGGCACGCCGGCTTCATCAACTGCCCGCGTGGTCCCGACGGCCATGGAGGGACCGCACGACGTTAATGTAGTTTCCTCCGCAAGGCGCCACCTCTCCGTCAGCCCCGGTGTCTGGCAGCCGCGGCGAAGACGCAGGCCTCCAGCAGCCGGCAGGAGTGCCCAGAGCTGTGTGGTCATTTGCCAAAATAACAGGCCAGCGTGGGAGAGAGGGCAGTGATAATGCAATTTCAGGTTCTTTCTTTCTTTCTTCCTTCCTTCCTTCCTTCCTTCCTTCCTTCCTTCCTTCCTTCTTTCTTTCTTTCCTTCCTTCTTTCTTTTTTTGCGATTTCAGTTTCATACCATCTGTCTCCAGGTTTCTTTCCCTACCAGGATGGTCACTGGCTTGGGAGCACAGTCAGAACGCCAGGGTTCTGGAATATTCGGCACAGGGTTGAAAGGAGCAGGCATCCCTGTAAACACCGTGGCCGGCTGTTGGCACAGGGGAGTGGACAAGATTGCTGCTTTTGGTTAAGAGAGGTACTGGAGTCAGGCTGGTGTGGCTCAGTGGTTGAGCGTCAACCTATGAACCAACAGGTCACAGTTGGATTCCCAGTCAGGGGCACATGCCTGGGTTGCGAGCTCAATCCCCAGGGTGGGGTGTGCAGGAGGCAGCCGATGAGTGATTCTCTCTCATCAGTGATGTTTTTTTAGCTCCCTCTCCCTTCCTCTTTGAAATCAATTAAAATATATATATTTTTAAAGATGCACTTGGAAGTCCTTGTGAAAGCAGTGTTACCCCAGGAGCTAGCTTTGTGTCTGAGAGGCTGGGGCAGGGATGTCAGATTGCTCCCCAGGTAACCAGGGCGGGGTGGGGGGAGTGAAAGCGACCCTGGCCTGCCCAGCAGGGAGCAGGCTCTGTTCTGGGGGGAGTCAGCCTGCCCACCTATGGCGCTGCCACCCCGCCAGCCTCTGCCCCCAGCAGGCCGCCCCCTTCCAGGGAGACGCGGAGCCAGGCGACCAAAACAACAACAGGAGAGGCTTGTTTTGGCCAGCGCGCCAGGGATCTTTTTTCCGAACGGCGGATTCGTTTACACAAGCTCTCGGGTGATTATTTTCTTTCCTCCCAGGCAATCAGGATTAATTGATACAATAAAGGCCTGCGCGCCCTAAAACGCTGGTCCGGTTCCCAACTCCGACACAAAGAAGCTAGACGAGTTGCAAGAGACTATGCAGAAAAATCAGCAACCCCCTTCCTGTCTGCATAATGGGGTCAGGGGCGCCGCGGGGACGTGGCCTGCGTTTAAAAAACCGCGTTCCACATGCTCACTATTCGCCAGTTTGCGCGCCACATCACGTCTCTTGACATCAGCACGCTGATCGCTCACGGATGATGATCCCAGTTTAACTTTGAGACGTGGGTTTCCAAAGTCATCAGAGGAGCAGAATGCTGGGAGCGGAAAAAAGCGTGAGGCAAAAGCATCTCGACCTCAACTTTCCTTATCTCCCCAGAGCGGTTGGTGCCTGGGCCCAGGCCACGGGCAGGGTGAGCGAGAAGCCAGGACAGGAACGCGGCCTTTCCCTTGGATCCGGACCACCTTCTGGGAGCCAGGCTGCTTCCGACGGGCCTGCTTTCGGTGGCGATTTGGGGGCAAGGATCCTAGTGTGGGTTGTTCACGGACTCAGGTGGATGATCTGAGGCCACGTGCAAAGGGGCCTTCTCGAGACAGCTGCTTTCCCGTCACCCGCCCCACCGCGCGCTCCTCGACGACAGACCCGCCGGCGTCTCCTGTCCGTGGCCGAGTCGCAGAAAGCGTGAGAATAAACACAGCCTGACAACTCTGATCCCGTGTTACGACCTGTTCACCTCCCTGCCACTTCCAACTTCACCCCTGCCGGCGGGCCCCGTGTTATTGAAGTCAGCAGGACCTCTGCCTCAGCCTCGGTCTGGGCGCTGCCAGCTCAGGGCAGGGCTGGCACAGAGGATCGGGGTCTCTTTCAGTCTCAGGATTTCTAAGGGTTCTCTCCTTTACTGTTCCCCATTTGTTTGTTCATCCTCAACCCGAGGATATTTTCCCATTGATTTTTAGAGAGAGAGGGAGGGGGAGAGACACACAGAGAGAAACATCCATGTGAGAGAGACACATCGATGGGTTGCCTCCCACAGGAGCCCCCACTGGGGCTGGGGGTCGAGTCTGCACCTGGAATTGCACCTGTGACCCTTCAGTTCACGGGTTGGTGCTCTAACTACCGAGCTGAACCGGCTAGGGCTCCCTCCCTTAACCTAATCCACTTCCTGTCCTGCGCTCTCGAAGGTTCCCGCTGTGATCACTGTCGTTTCTTGAAGCACTCGGGAGCCTACCTTCTGCAGTGTTCCGGGAGACAACTCTAACAGGAGCCCCGGCCGCCCCTGAGCAAAAGGCAACGTGAATCCTGATGCCAGTTCCCTGTGAAGGACGCTCACAACCCTACAGCGAATTTGCTCAAAAGGCCCCTTTGTAGCCGAAACTGGTTTGGCTCCATGGAATAGAGCGTCTGCCTGTGGGCTGGAAGGTCCCAGGTTCAATTCCGGTCAAGGGCATGTACCGTAGTGGCGGGCACATCCCCAGTAGGGGGTGTGCAGGAGGCAGCTGATTGATGTCTCTCTCTCTCAACGATGTTTCTAACTCTCTATCCCTCTCCCTGCCTCTCTGTAAGAAATCAATAAAATATATTTAAAATAAAAATAAAATAAAAATAAAAGGCCCCTTTGTATATGAATGTCCACAGCTGCCTTGTCCACCATCAGGTCAAAGGAGAAACAACTCAGGTAAGCGCAGCCTCTGATGACTGTGGCCAGACGTGTCTCTGCAGTGGGTCGCCATCCAGCAGTAAGGACAAAGTGAGGTACATGCTGGTACCCCGCCAGGCTGCTCCCAGCGAGAGAAGCCACATAAAGGCCGCCTGTTGTTCGGTTACATGGACGTGAGGTGTCCGGAAAGGGCAAGTCTCTAGACAGAGAGTTGCGTCGTGGTAGCTTGGGGCTGGGGCTGAAAGTGGGGAGCCACTGCGAATGGGCACCAGCTTTATTTTAAAATCAGGCGAGGGCTGCCCAGCTCTGCCACCTCACCAGCAACACCGACCTGAGCCCTCCCTCGGAGAGAATCTTACGGGACGGAAACGATGCTCCAGAAAGCTTTTAAAACCAACAGCCATGCAGCGGGCACCCAGCTCTTAGCACGGGGGCCACCTCCGGAGGACGGTGACGTCTGTCGTGGCGGGGCCTCCGGACTGAGGAAGCAGGAGCGTCTCCCTCCCCCAGCCACCCCTCCCCGAGAGCCGGGACCTGCCAGGTGGGGCGGGACATGATGCAACAATTTACAAAATCCACGGGGGCCCTCGCAGGTGAAGTCTGACAGGGAGCTCGGTTCAGGGACAAACGCACTCAAAGCGGAGAGCCCGTGGCAGTGGCAACAATTTCGATCCGCAATTAAGACCCTTTAAGTCTTTAGGGCTGACAAGGAGTTAAAGTAAATGTTGACTCAGTTGCAGAG
>PVJN01026255.1:0-29211 GCA_004026805.1 Lasiurus borealis
GATAGGCTTCCATTAGCCTTTCTAAAAAGACCGCGGGAGATTCAGTGGGACCCTGAACGACCTCTCTTACCTTAGCCAAATTGGTGGGCCGCCTAGAGGCTGCCCGGAGACCTGCCACAAGAGCCTGGCGATAGGAGGACAGATGCTCCCTACCTTCTGGAGAATTCGGATCCCAACTAGGGCGCGTCAGCGGGAAGATATCATCAATGATGTTCGGCAACTGTGTCGGACACCCGTCTCGTCCTGGAACGTTCTTTCACGCTTCTAGAAGAATGCGGTCTTTCTCTTCAGTGGTGAAGAGAGTCCCTAGTACAAGTCTGAGGAGGAAAAGCGCCAATATTGGAGGGCCGGCATTTCCCCCCCTTCCCCATTATCCACCATTGGCCCGTATGGGCGCAACGGCAGAGTAATGCCTACGGGTCCTTCATCCGGCTGGAATCGGCTACGAGTCCGCTGTGCTGGTCCGCTGCCTGGCGGCGGCAGGGGACCCTCAAGGGTAGAATCTGGGGAAGCCACCGTCGGGGACACGGGCTGAGGAGCTGGGCCAGGTGCCGGCGCCAGAGGAGGTCTTTGGCCGCCCCACGGAGCTCCGGCCGGGGCATAAGGGGGTGGCGGGAGATCTAAAAGGATAAGATCAGATTGTGAGTCTGGAAGGACCGGGGGAGCAGAAGGTAGAACTGGCTTGACGGGAAGGATAGTAGATTCGGAGGTGGAGGCCGACGACCTAGGGAGAGAATACAAAGGAGTAGAAGTACCCTGCCCCATTTCCACGACCACGCTCACACACACAACAAAGAACAAAGGACAAGGACGAACACAACGCGTTGAGACAAAAATTGAAGGATCCAAAAAGAAGGCCTCACAAAACCAATTGACCTAGCTGGCAACAGACTTTCAGAATCAGTATTAAGCAGATGAGAGGAGTCCAGGTGTCCCCAGTCCTCTTCAGATTCCACCAGGGCGTCCCCCAGGGACGTGGCCTGCGGCCTCCTGACACGTCTGTCATCCGCAGCCGGGGGAGACTCACGTCCCTCCCCGACAGCCACCAGACCGAACAGATTCGCCAGCTCTGACAAATTTTAGAACAATTTCAAATTTCAGAACAATTTCTTATTTAAAAAGGCGCGCCGTCACTTACCCCGAGAAGAGTCTGTTGGAGCCCGAAGGCGGCCGCAGTAATCTCGGTGGAACCTCCAAATGTTAAGCCCGGAACGCAAGCCGCACTCACGGAGCACCAAGAGACGATCTCATGTAAAAACAAAGGGTTTATTCACCAGCATGCTGGGGCTCACAACATATTCTGAAAACAGAGCAGAGGCTGAGAGCCTTGAGTTGATACAAAGCTGAGCTTATATACTATATGACAAGCAACAGGATTATACAAGGTCAACACAGAGTTTTATTTCCTCATACCTGCACACATCTCACAATCTACAGACTCTGCATATTATCTGGTTCAATAATGGGATAGGACTGATGATTATCTCTGGGTTACTCCCTTGGGACATCTGGACCATGTCTCCTGTCTCTGTTCTCAACCCTGAGACTGTAATTACAGGATGTAACTGGGGGATATGATTTTAAGCCAAGCTGTGTTAACTCTGGCCCAATCCTGAGTTTTGCAACCTTACAATGACACCCAGCAGCCAATCAGGAGTGAGTATACAAATTAACCTAATGAAGATAATGGGTTAATTTGTATATGCAAGTGCCAAGTGGCCATAAGCATTCCATACTGCCCCAGCAACTCTGGGCCTCTGGGCAGTGTGGGAAGGTGGAAAGGTGGCTCTGGGCTAGAACATAAAAGCAGCTCCAGCCAGAGCAAAGGTGATGCTGGCAGCCAGGGGAAGGAAGGCCCATTCTTACAAGAATCTTCATGCATTGGGCCTTTAGTAAAGAAATAAGAGCCCATCTAAACAAATCCCATGTGGCAAAGAACAGAGCTCAGCTTTCAGCCAACAGACAGCAAAGAACTGAGGCTTTCATTTCAACAGCCCTCTAAAAACTGAATTCTACTAATAATCTCTGACTAACTTAGAAGAGAATCCTTTCCTCAGCTAAATCTTTGGATAAGAACTCAGACCTTTTAACAACTTGTTTGCAATCCTCTGAGAAACCTATCTAAGTTATAGCCATATTCTTGATCCCAGCATATGTGAGTAATAAATATGTATTGTTTTATGACATTAGATTTTGGACTAATTTATTGCACAGCAATAGATAAATATATAGGAACTAAAATTAATTTGACAAGTTATTAAGTTATTTGCAAATAACCAAATCCATGCTAGTTAATTTAAGCAGAAAAGAATATATTACAGATAAAGGAGAGCTTGAGATTGTTGGGAGTTTGAAGACAGATCCTGTAGTGGAACTTGTAGGAATTCTTCTGAGAATGCACATTCTAGAACTTGCAATGAGAGAGCTGCTGCTTCTGCCACAATTAGGCAGTGGCCAAATCAAGAAGCCATCATCAGAGCAACAGAACTACACTGTCTCTGCTGAGATTTGTTATATTAAAAATGGATACCCAGCCCTGACCATGTGGCTCAGTTTGTTGAGTGTTGTTCCATGCACCAAGAAGTTGCCATTTCAGTTTCTAATCAGAGCACATGCCTGTGATACAGGCTGATCCCCACTAGGGGGTATGCAGGAGACAGATGATGGGGTTTTTCTCTCTCCCTTCCTCTCTCTCTTTCTCTCTCTCTCTCTCTCCCTCCCTTTCTCCCTCTTTCTTCCTCTCTCTCTAAAATTTTAATACAAACATATTTGAAGAAAAATGGATGCCCACACCTTGTCCTTTCTCCTATATTAATAGGTTTTGTATCAGTGTCTCCAGATGATGCATGTGATGGGTGGAAACTACAACACATAGTACCATATTCTAGTAACAAGGGAAATCTATGTATCTCTCTCTCTTTCTTCCTCCCATTTTTCTTTCCTTCTTTCCTTCCTTCCCTTCTTTTTTATTTTCTTCCTTCATTTTTTCTCCCCCTCCCTTCCTCATTCTCTTTTTCCTTATCTTCCCATTTCTTCTCTCCCTTCTTTCTTATCTTCTTCCCCCCATCATTTCTCCTTTTTCTCCTTTCTTCTAAACATGTTGACTAAAGCAAAAAATATGTATGCACAAAATATCTAGAGAGTAACATAAAAACTATAAAAGTAGAAGAGAATCCAAGATGGCGGCATAGGTAAACACCTACACTGCTGCCTTGCACAACAATTTCAAACTACAACTAAAAGACAGAACGGACATCATCCAGAACCACAGGAAAGCTGGCTGAGTGGAAATTCTACAACTAGAGGAAAAGAGAGGGGCTCACGGAGACCAGAGGAGCTGTAAAAAGCTGAGGTACAGAGATGCACGCATGGAGAGAGCAGGTGCCAGAGTACCTGGCTGGTTTTCTCTGGCAGGAGGGAAACAGAGACTCTCAAAGGCATTGAAACCCTTATCCTATGACACTAAACCCCAGATCCAGCTGAAACTCATATGGGGGGAGTTTGGACTCTGAAAAGAGAGGTGCATGGAAACTTAGGGGAGTCGCAAAAGATCAGAGGTCTGGTGGCGCGCACGGCACTGGGTGCAGAGGACAGACTGTTGATTGTGCCACTGGCTTTCGTGAGTGGGTGGGAGACAGACCCTCCCAACTGTGTCACTTCTGACTCCACTAAGCCCCAGTTTCGGGTGAAACCCTGGGGACCTAGACTCCTGTGGTCCTGGAGCTCAGGGGAGCCTGAGAGGCAGCAGTCTAGAGGCACTGTGTGCGCACACAAGGACCGCCTCAGCAATTACCCAGTCACATGAGACTCAGGGGCCGTGGTGGAAGGCAAAGCGGTCCCTGAACCCCTGAGACTCCATCCATCCCAAGCTCAATTGAGAGGCTTCTGTGGTTTTGCAAGTCTGGTATCATAAGGCTGAATCCAACAAAGAAATTTTCCTGGCATAATGAAAATGCTGAGACAAGGGAAGGGATCACAAACAAAAGAAATGGAGCAGTGGTTCTCAACCTTCCTAATGCCACGACCCTTTAAGACAGCTCCTCATGTGGTGGTGACCCCCAACCATAAAATTATTTCCATTGCTACTTCATAACTGTAATTTTGCTACTGTTATGAATTGTAATGCAAATATCTGATATGCAGGATGTATTTTCATTGTTACAAATTGAACATAATTAAAGCATAGTGATTAATCATAAAAATATGTAATTATATATTGTAAAATATTTATTTCTAATTACAAATAAATGAAATGTTGTCTTGAATGTGGTGTAGCATGGGTAACAGTGTTCATATAACAACAGTAAACTATATTGCTACAATTTGCTACACCAAGGAGCAGTCTGTTGGTTCCAAATACCATGGGAAATAGGTGTTTTCTGATGGTCTTGGGCGACCCCTGTGAAAGGGTCGTTTGACCCCCAAAGGGGTCATGACCCACAGGTTGAGAACCGCTGAAATGGAGGAAAACAAAAAACTGGATAAAAAGTTCCAAACTATGCTTATAAGGTTTTTCAAGAATATCCTAGAAAGGTTGAATAAAGTTAGCGAGAGCCAAGAGGAGATGAAAAAGGACCAAGTAGAGATGCAAAAGATCCAACTAGAGATGGAAAAGAACCAACTAGAGATGGAAAAGGTCAACTAGAGATGAAAAAGGACCAACTAGAAATTAAACATACACTGACCGAAATAAAAAATATTATACAGAGTCCTAACAGTAGACTAGAGAAAGGCAAGAATCAAGTGAACAATTTGAAATATAAAGAAGCAGGAAACTCTCAACTGGAAAAGCAAGAAGAAAAAAGAATACAAAAATGTGAAGATAATGTAAGGAGCCTCTGGGACAGCTTAAAGCGTACCAACATCAGAATTGTGGGGGTGCCAGAAGAAGAGAGAGAGCAAGATACTGAAAACCTATTTCAAGAAATAATGACTGAAAACTTCCCACATCTGGTAAAAGAAATGGACTTACAAGTCCAGGAAGCACACAGAACCCCATATAAAAGGAATCCAAAGAGGACTACACCATGGCACATCATAATTAAAATACCAAGAGCAAAAGACAAAGAGAGAATATTAAAAGCAGCAAGAGAAAAAACAGTTCATTACCTACAAAGGATCACCCATACGACTGTCAGCTGATTACTCAACAGAAACTATGCAGGTCAGACTGGAGTGGTAAGAAATATTCAACGTGATGAATAGCAAGAACCTACAACCAAGAATAATCTATCCAGCAAAGCTATCATTCAGAATTGAAGGGCAGATAAAGAGCTTCACAGATAAGAAAAAGCTAAAGGAGTTCATCAATTCCAAACCAGTGTTATATGAAATGCTAAAAGGTACTCTTTTACAAGAGGAAGAAGAAAAAGGTAAGACAAAAAATTATGAACAACAAATACATATCTATCAACAAGTGAATCTAAAAATTAAGTGAATTAAAAATTTGATCAACAGAATAAACTGGTGAATATAATAGAATCAGGAGCACAGAAAGGGAGTGGACTGATAATTCTTAGGGGGAAAGGGGTGAGGGGTGTACAGGGAGAGACTGGACACAGATCATACACCTATGGATGAGGTCAATGGGAGGGAGGTAAGGGAAGAGGGAAGGGTGGGAGTTGCGTAGAGGGGAGCTTTGGAGGGGAAAAAAGAGAAACAAATGTAATAATCTGAAAAATAAAATTTTAATTAAAAAAACTATAAAAGTAAATGCTGTGTTATAAGAATCCAGCTCAAGTTCTATAAGAATCCTAAGAAGAAATTAAAAAAAAATAATAATAACGTATAGTTGTCAGGAACACAACATGTCAATATGGTGTGTGTGTGTAGTGGTGGGGGCGGGGGAGGGGGTGTTCAGGGAGATGCCAAACAAACACTATAAAATGCTAGCTTTGAAATATACCAGTTATGTTATTTTGGACATGTTCCTTAAACTCTTCAAGCTGTATTTTTTCTCCTATAAACTGTTACTCTTATTTATCATCCTAATAAAAGAGCAACATGCAAATTGACCATCACTCCAACACATGAGTTGGCTGCCCCATGTGGTAAAAGATGGCTACCCCCATGTGGACACCAGTTGACCATCAGAAAATGGCCAGCAGGGGAGGGCAGTTAGCAGGGATGAAGCCTGCAGGGGAGGGCAGTTAGGGGTAATCAAACTGGCAGGGGATTGGTTAGGGTATGATCAGGGTGATCAGTCTGGCAGGCAGAAGTGGTTAGGGGCAACAGGAAGGCAGACAGGCAAGCAGTTGGAAGCCAGCAGTCCTGGATTGTGAGAAGGATGTCCGACTGCCCGTTTAGGCCTGATCCTACCAGGCAGTAGGACCTCCCTTGAGGGGTCCTAGATTGGAGAGGATGCAGGCTGGGCTGAGGGATACACACCCCTGTGCACAAATTTCATGTACTGGGCCTCTAGTTGGAGAATAAAAAATGGCAATGCAATTAAAATTATTAGTACAGTGACTGACACAAAGTAATCAAAAATAGGTATTATCACTAAGAACACAACCATGATTTGTGGTTTAAGGATACAAGTTCCAGGGAGAAGGTAAGATTTAAACTGGGCTTGAAATGGAAAACTAGAGTTAAAAGTTGCGAAAGAAGGATGGTAAAGACATTATTATTATACACTGTCCTGGCATCTTTCACAAAAGGCCTTTAAAAAGCACTTAAAGCCAAGTGTGTTATAAATGGATACAATGCAATATGACATGTCACCTTAGAGTATGTGAGTAATAAATAAGTCAAAGTAGTTGACTCCCAAGTTGGTCTTCTAAACATGCAACTGCATTTTTTACTTGCCTCCAAACTATTACAATTTTTTTTTGTTCTGTCTTCATATTAGCATCAGCATTGACATAGCTAGTAATAACATAGACACTTACAGGAGAAAATGAGATTAATAATGGTATCCCATTAATGAGGTCTTCCTCAAACTATGAACTAGAGGAGTCAGTGTCCAAACAGTGCAGGCAATTCATTTTTGATTTCTAAATTGTAAAATGACTCATAACAAACTGACATAAAACATAGATTACCTTCATTAAAAAGACTGCACTTTTCTTTCATTTTTATTTTTTCACCCATCATACCTATGATCACTTACAATATTCTTCTGCCACCAATTCATATGTGTGAACATTTTCTGGTGGTTTTAATAAGTTTACTCCCCTAAATAGAGACCTGTGCTAAATAAAATGAAATAGATTAAAGTTAATTATGCTCCATTGTCCTTTTTATTTCCTAAACTTATAATACAATTACTAATTGAATCTAATGAAAACCATGGTTATCTCTTTAATCATGTTTTTAAAAAAGAAGCTGTAAAGAAAAAAAGCCCATCCCAACTTTAAAAGTTTTGTCAACCCTACTGACTTTGGATTGAAATGTTGTGGATAAGGAACCAAAGATTTTTTCTACTGGAAGAGAATTTAAAATATTTGTTAAACAACCTTCATTCTATAATTGCAGAGATGGAGGTTCTGAGAGAGTTCTTGGATCCTCCCCAGTTTGGTAGCAGATCTGGGAAAGCAAGCCCGGTATGAGTGCCAGTGCAGTGTTTTTCCATTGTAAGGGTGGAATTTGATATTTTTACCCTTCTTATTTCCCATCATACTCAATGCAAGTTGGTTGGCTCATGTTCCATTTTTGGCTATGAGGATTAAATAAGATAATGATATAAATGACAGCAAACATGAAACTTAATAAACATTAGCTGTTCTTCGCCTTTCTAAAACCTTGTGTAAATCCAATTCCACTCTTAAGCATATTTAAGAAAGCTCTGTATTTCAAGATGTCAGGAAGAAAAACATTTCTTGAAAAGGAAGAATATTTATAAAGCGAATAGTCATCCCCTAGGTAACCTGTTTTGTCATTCTGGATATTTATAGTGCTGTGGAAAGAGTTTGTTAATTTAGGATTGATAGAAAACTCATTTGGCATACTAGCAGGCAAATGGCAAAGCTACACGTCATTTACCAGCTCTGTCCCTGATGGATTAGATATGGTTCCTGTGCATTCTCCAGGCACTATAAACTATACAGTCTGCACTGAGACTATGAGCCATGTGGGGATGCCACCTGCTATTCTTGGGGAAACCAGAATTCATTAGCTATACAGGGTAATCACTCTGATAAGAGCTGGCCATGCTGGCCAGAAGCTGAGTTTTCTCATCAGGATGAGCTGATATTGCTTCTTCTTTGCTGTATTCTCGTGGGAGACAAAATCTGTTTTCCCTGAGAACCACAATATTATTACTGCACTATATTGGGGGCCTCCAGTGAGCAGACTGTCATCTGAATTCAATGATTCTTGAAGTGCCCATTTTAATTAAATGGGCTCTCATAAAGTATTGGCCATGCTTTGATGATGATGATGATGGCATCCACAAAATGATTAATGACTTTAAAACACATCAGTGTGCCGATATATTCTTGTCTTCAAATAACACTAAATTATTAGTATTAGTGCTGTGATAAGGGTGTCCTTTCTGAGTTGCTTGTTTAACAGTGGTATCTAGTAATACATTTTCTCTGCATTTTCACAGCCACTCTCTCTTTTGGCCAATAGTTCTGATTTGTGAGATCTCTGACCAGGATAACAGGTGGTTTCTGTGTCTGTGCACTCAAGTATATAAGTAGTATTGTGTTCTAGTTAAGACCTCAGGAGTAGAATACCAAGCATTCGTTATGTGACTTGAGGTAAGAATCTTGACTGTTCTGTGCCTCAGTTTACACATCTGAACTTTGAGGATTATTGTAATTAATCTTACAGATTGTTGTGAGGATTAAATTATTTACTACCTGTAAAGAATTTATAAAGTGCTCAGCGCGCCTTCCAGCTCAGCCACTTCCCCGAGATCACACCATCGGACTTGCCTCACAGCATGGCCCCCAAACGCCCGTCCTCGCTCCCACCTCAAACGAAGAAACCGAAACTGGCTTCAGCCCCTAAGCCGGAGAAGAAGCTGACTCCCGTAGACATGCCGAAGGGAGAAAAAGAACAGCAAGAAGCAATTAAACATATTGATGAAGTACAAAATGAAATAGACAGACTTAATGAATAAGCCAGTGAGGAGATTTTGAAAGTAGAACAGAAATATAATAAACTCTGCCAACCATTTTTTTTTTTTTTCAGAAGAGATCAGAATTGATCACCCAAATCCCAAATTTTTGGGTAACAACATTTGTCAACCATCCAAGTGTCTGCACTGCTTGGGGAAGAGGATGAAGAGGCACTGCATTATTTGACAGGAGTTGAAATGACAGAATTTGAAGATATTAAATCAGGTTACAGACTAGATTTTTATTTTGATGAAAATCCTTACTTTGAAAATAAAGTTCTTTCCAAAGAGTTTCATCTGAATGAGAGTGGTGATCCATCTTCAAAATCCATTGAAATCAAATGAAAATCTGGAAAGGATTTGACAAAACGTTCAAGTCAAACACAGAATAAAGCCAGCAGGAATCAGAAAGCTTCCTTACCTGGTTTAGTGACCATTCTGATGCAGATGCAGATGAGTTAGGAGAAGTCATCAAAGATGACATTTGGCCAAATGCTTTACAGTACTATTTGGTTCCTGACATGGATGATGAAGAAGGGGAAGTAGAAGAAGATGATGATGATGAATAAGAAGAAGGGTTGGAAGATATTGATGAAGAAGATGAAGATGATGATGAGGGTGAAGAAGGAGAGGAAGATGAAGGAGAAGATGATTAATGAACACTGATGGATTCCAACCTTTTTGAATTTTCTCCAGTCCCTGGGAGCAAGTTGCAGTCTTTTTTTTTTTTTCATTTTTCTTTCCCCCACCCCTCTTGTGCTCAGTCGCCCTGTTTTTTGAGGTCTCTTTTTCTCTCCTTTACATTCCATGGTTCTCACCTTATTTGGGGTGGGGGGAGGGGTGTACCTTGAGCAGAATACAATGGGAAAAGAACCTTTGCCTCTTTATGTTCCAAATTCATTTTTATTCCTTACTGTTTTAAGAAAAACTTAATGGAATCAACAGCACTGTGCTCTGTGGGAAAAAAGAAAAACCTTTTGCTTCCTTAGCTCTGCTGGGAGCTGGAGGTTGCTAGTCCCCTATGTAGTAGTGCATACAGCACTACTACATAGGGGACTAGCAACCTCCAGCTGTAAAAAAACTGTAGCTTTTTCCCTCCTTTCTCCATGTATTGGGCTGAGAGATTACACTGTATCTCTATGTGAATATAGACAGTTAGCATTTACCAATATGTATCTGTCTACTTTCTCTTGTTTAAAAAAAGAAAAAAAAAACTTAAAAAAGGGGGCTTATAGAAGGTAAGCAAAGGGTGGGTTTGAGAAGTTTGGGTAGGTTAAGTGAGTATTTTGACAACATGGCTTCTCCTTTGGCATGTTTAATTGTGATGTTTAACGGACATCCTTGCAGTCTAAGATGACATTTTAAAAATAAAATTCTCTCCTAATGATGACTTGAGCCCTGCTACTCGATGGGAGAATCAACAGAACCTGTAGAATATTATTCGGAATTGACATTTCTCTATTGTAATTTTGTTCCTGTTTATTTTTAAATCATCTTTTTGTTTCACTGGAAAGAAAAGATGATGCTCAGTTTTAAAGGTTAAAAGTGTACAAGTTGCTTTGTTATAATAAAACTAAATGTGTACACACACACACAAAAAAAGAATTTACAACTGTGCTTAATAATGCATGAGTGTTCTGCCATTCATACTGTGCAAATGTGTTAAATAAAAAAATTAGAAAAGTAATAAGATTTATAGTATTGCAATTTTAGTAACTTGCTTTAACCCGCTGTATTTGACAACTGTACTTGATACTATTCCTGTTTGCTGTGCAATCTATTTGGAACTTGGGAGACTTCTGCATAGGCCTTTTCTCCACAGTCAGGTATAGAGGCAAGGTGGTAGGACTCTGTCACAAGAGTGATAGTTATCCAGTCACACAAACATCCTCCTTGTTTTGAACACAGAGCTGAGAGATTGGCACATATATTTTTCATTTCTCCAGTAGCTTTAGGTCCACTTCAGTTTGAGTCTACTTTATTAACTTTTAAGCATGTTAATCACTGTCACTGGCAGATATCTATCACATTAAAAAAAAAAAGAAACTTAGATGAACTTCCAAGTCTTTTTCAGACATCTGGGGAATTCATTGAAGCATTTCAGTGTAAGAAATGTCAAAGACAGATTCATTCTGTTTGAATGTGCCATTCTTGGAATCATTGTATTTTAATATTAGTAAAACCATTCTAGTTATACAAATGTATAATTTTCATTCTTGCAAGTGAATAGAATTTAATGAATACAAATAATCTAATTAGAAATAACACCTATAATTATCTTTAATGTGTTTGGAATCATAAAAGGATTTTATAAAGCTTATTTAATCTTCAAAGTTAAGAAAATCATGGAAACCAGAAGGATTCTACTATCAGCAATCATTGATGGTGGATACTGGTAAGAAGGACTACCTGTAATTCTTCTTTGAATCTAAAATAGTGTCATAATAGTAGATACTCAATAAATGTTCATTGACTGAACTGTGAATGCATGATAAAATAATTATATAATTTTGAAAGAATATATTAGAATGAATAAAATGGTTAGCACTTAATCAGGGTAAAACACTATATGAATGGCCCTAGACAAGTCAATTTACTGTTTGGGACCTCAGTTTATTCATTTGCAACACAAAGGTCAGATCTCATCAGCTCTACAGTCTTAAAAACTCACCATGGGCTTTACACCATAATTTACTGCCAATCAGTTTTCTCTAATGCAGAAACATCTTTCACATTTCCATTAGAAAGGCAACAACAATGTCTGACATATTCACTTCATTTTTTTCTTTAGACTTTATGATTTGAAAGTAAGATTTAAAAACCAAAAATCCACTGGGATAGGGAACACACAATATAATATACAGATGATGTATTATAGCATTGTATATCGGAAACCTATATAATTTTATTAACCCATGTCATCCTAGTCAATTCAATAAAAATTAAAATAAATAAAAAATATCAATAACACAGGGAACATATGAGACTCCTCCTCAAAGGACAGCTGACTGCAACTACTGAATGATAACAGAAATATGGCATGTGATATCCAAAAATTCTCTTTTTTAAATGCCATTTCTTTCTTTGTTTCTAATTATGTTTTTACTTGACCTTGTTTAATGACTATGTGAAAATACTTTCCTCCTAGAATATACTCTTATCTATCCAGAAAGTAACACAGGTTGGACATAGTCTTCAGTTTCTACCAGTCCTTTCATAATAATTTGTCTATATTTCATTTTTTATTTTCCTAATAATTTTCAGGAGTTAAAATTAAGCCACAAACTCCCTAATGAATGAAAGGTAAGATTGACGATTAGTACTTGATTTAGGGGATAATGAATGAGGGCTAACAGGAACAAGTTTTGTCTGGTATTTATGGCAAGTGTCAATTAATGGACCAGACAGAATTATTTCATTGACTTTTTCAAATGGGATCTTCTTTTTGGAGTTCAGAGTAGCACACACACACAGATATAGTTCTAAAAATAAATCTGCATAGAGTCTTTCTTTGACTTGCCCCTCAAGGAATAAGGAACTGGGGTCTGAACTCTGAGGGACCTGACAGTCTGCTGATAGAAGCAGAAATCAGAATTTAAGAACAGGTGCTTTGATTCTACACAAACAGTACTAAAAATTGTTTAACCAGTTCAGTAGTAATCTACAACTTAGCAACACTAGGGAACAGATCTATTATTCTAGTTAAGTAAAGGTTGCCTGTTTGATTAATCACTTTGCTTTTATTTAATTGCACTTCAGTCAAGCATTTAATGTCCTTGACTCAGCCTACCCTCTTTAGGAAGCAGGTTGCTTAATGTGAACTACATTGACTTTTTCATTTTAATGGGGATTAAAAAATAGTTTTAGCTCAAAATAGTTTTCAAAGTATTTATTATAAGAATATACTTCAATAAAATAATCCCAAACCTAAGCTAATTCATTAGAAGAAAAATTGGGTGATCTGAATTTCAGTAAAACAGACCAAAGTAGGTAGTCTATATAGAATGTTTTGACAATACAAGGGTTGGCAAAAGTAGGTTTACAATTATGACTATGTGAAACACTGAGTTTATCCTTGTATTATTATTTATGAATTTTTGCATTATTTTTCACATGAACAACTGTAAACATGTTTTTTTTTGTCCACCCCTATATGTCCTAAAAATAACTACTTTCTATTTATGGGCTTTATGAAATTCTTTCATTCTTGGCTCAGATGTCTCCAAACCTTAGTCAAGAAGCTAACTGTGTCCCTTTCACTAAAATGACAATCACACACATTTAAGAAGTTTAGTGTGGGTCCAATACCTGACTGCATTAGTTTAGCCAAGGCTACGCTCAGATCAAGCAGAAGACTGTTTTTGAAAATATGTCCCCGGTCCCAATTCAAACATGTGGTACTCAATGGTGCACAAGTTTTGTAAGTCATCTGGAATTAATCTAGTTAGTTGCAGAAACAATGAATCACTGAAATAATAAGCTGATATGAAAATACAGTTGAATCTTGAACAATATGTGGTTTTAGAGATGCTGACCCTATGTATGGTCAAAAATTTATGTATAACTTTTGACTCCCCCAAAACTTAACTATAGTCTAACCTTGGTGTGCCAGAGGATTGATCTCAGGATCCCCTACAGATACCAAAATCTGAGGATGCTCAAGTCCCTTATATACAGTATAATGGCAGAGAACATTGTATATAGTCAGCCACTCATATCTGTAGATTCTCAACCAGAAATTAAAATACTATTTCTTTTTAAATTTTTTCTTGAATTTATTGGGGTGACATTGATGAACAAAATTATATAGACTTCAGGTATAGAATTGTATAATACATCTGCATACCACCAAAAGTCAGTCTCCTTCTGCCACCATTTATCTCCCCTTTATCTTCTTGTCCCTTCCCCAAAAACTTTTTCATCTGATAAACACCATTCTATTGTCTGTGTCTATGGATTTTTGAGGGATTGTTTACTTAATCCCTTCTCTTTTTCACTAAACCTGCAAACCTTTCCCCCCTTCTAATAGCTATCAGTCTATTATCTGTATCTATGAGTCTGTTTCTATTTTGTTTGTTTATTTTATTCATTAAATCCACATATATATATGACAGCAAAATGATAGTACAAAGTTGAATGGCCATCCTCTTTCCTCATGACCCTCACAAAGCTGCTATGGCTGTTGGTTGTTGTGAAAGGGTGTAATTAGGTTCTGGCTTAAGGTTTGGAGACATCTAAACTAAGATAAAAAGAATTGCATAAGACCACGGATAGAGATTGATTATTTTTAGGACATATGACAACAAAGCATAGAGAATTGAAGGATGGGTCAGTCTGACCTTTAACTTCTCAAAACTCCGTTGATATCCCAGCTCATCTCAGGGATTGGTTCATAATTCCCACATCTTTGCCTCTACTTTCACTAGTGTCCTATTAGATATTTTCCTCTGGATGGTCCACAAGATTTTAGCTGGGCAAAACTTTCTCCTCAAGTTTTAGAACTGATTGTTTCAGCATATTAGGTTTTAGTGATGCTCTACTCAACAGCTTGAAATAGGTCGCTCAAATTGTCCTTGAGGTTAAATCTTGATTAAACAAACAAACAAACAAATACAAACAATACCATACAGGTTAGAGAAATGACTCCCTCAGTTACTAAGTAGGGGAAAGTTTATCCTAGATTTGACAATGCTCAAACTAATACAATCAACCATTAGAATAATAAAACCAACTTTTTAAATTCTGATTTACATTCATCACTCCTTCCAGACTTTACAGTGTATTTTTCCCCTATGTGGGATATCAGCCTCAATATTCTTCACTACAAATGTCAAACAAATTTCTCCAGAGCATTGTTTGTTCCCTATCATATGGTAAATGTTCAAAAAGCATTTTGAACATCAAAAACATAAATGGTTTCTGAATGAATGAATGAATGAATGAATGAATGATAACTAGAAAATGGAAAGAATACTTAAAGGTCCCTGGTAGCAGTTTAAACTCTTGAAAGGTGAAAGATATAACAACTTGATCTTCCCTGAAAAGCATAAGGGATTTTGCACAATGATCAGTGCTCTATAGAAAAAGACCAGATGAATCACAAGTATATTTCAATACAACTTGGGGTATTGTAATAGAATATTTTCCATCTTTCTCAAGGGAAGGTGCTGTATAGTATAACCAACATATGTATCTCTCACTTTGGTCATGGTGGGGGTTGGAATGTTGAGCTTGAGAATTTAATGTCATATTTTTGCTTATAAAACTTCCTTTATTAACTGGCAAGAGCTTAGAACTAAGCTATCCTTGAAAATGAACTTTTGATTTCCTTTTCTGATTTTTTTTATTTTACTTCTTATTTTATTTTACAGGAAGTTGCTAATTTTGAGAATGTAAAACCAAAAATAAAGTAAGTCCAATTTACTTTGAAAATTTTGTGTGCTCTTAGTTCTATAATGTTGAATGGAATATTTTAGTGATTTTTGTATAAAAGTGCATTAAAAAATTTTCATGTACAAATCTAGGAATGTTTCACTCTGTTTATGCTGATGTATAGGAAACCAATGCTATGGCATTCCTGTAGACAAGGATGTGAAAATTAAATTTTCAGAAAAAGAAACGTGTTTAATGTAGGCTCAGATTAAAGTGGGAGCCTACTCGAAAACATGCTTTTTCAGTGACCTATTAATATGAAGAGTTCTAATCCAAATAAAAATGTGTTTGCAAAGAGATTTGAATTATTTAGGTCAGTGTTGGCTTTATATTCAGCAGATCAAGCCCCCTGAGGATGTAGCACACACACACACACACACACACACACACACACACACACACACACATTGCGTAAAATAATGAGATTATAACTAATAAGCAGGAAATAAATAGGGGCAGGAAGTTGGTTTATGGGGAAATTTCCAGATTGGTTGCTGATGATACAGAAGAATGGTTTCCTTGCAATTCAAAATGGTCTGAGACCAAATTGTTAATATGTGAAATTCTTTCTGGATGCAGTCCATTCCCCCAAAGCTCTTGCTCTCCCTTTCTCTGATCCCCAAAGCACTGTATGCTTTCTTATTCTTTTCTCCATCTCCTGCTCAAAGCTTTCGCCCAGTAAGGATATAAAGTGGGAGAACATATTTGCAAATGTTATCACTGATAAAGGTTTAATCTCCAATGTCTACAGCCAACTTATACAACTTAATAAAAGGAAAATCAATGATCCAATAAAAAAAATAGGCAATGGACTTAAATAGAACCTTTTTGAAAGACAACAAAAGGAAGGCCAAGAGACACATGAAAACATGCTCAAAGTCACTAATTATCCGAGAGATGCAAATCATCAACAAATCAACGAACAACAAGTGTTGACGAGGATGCAGAGAAAAAGGAACCCTCATGCACTGTTGGTGGGAATGCAGACTGGTGCAGCCATTGTGGAGAACAGTATGGAGTTTCCCAAAAAAACTAAAAATGGAACTCCCATTTGACCCAGCAATCTCACTCTTAGGAATATATCCTAAGAAACTAGAAACATCAATCAGAAAGGATTTATGCACCCCTATGTTCATTGCAGCACAATTTACAATAGCTACAATTTGGAAACAGCCTAGGTGCCTGTCAGCAGATGAGTGGATAAGAAAATTGTGGTACATCTACACAATGTAATTCTATGCTGCCATAAAAAGAAGGAATTCTTACCGTTTGCAGCAACCTGGATGGAACTGGAGAGCATTATGCTAAGTGAAATAAGCCAGTCAATGAAAGAAAAATACCACATGATCTCACTCATTATGCATAATAAAGAACATTATAAACTGATGAACAAAAAGATAGATACAGAGGCAGTAAAGCATCAAACATACTGTCAAATTATAGCAGGAAGGTTAGGGAGAGGGGGGTAGATAAGAGATCAACCAAAGGACTTGTATGCATGCATATATGCAATGAACACAAGACACTGGGGGATTAGGGTATGCATGAGAGTTGGTGGGGAGGAATGGAAAGATATGTATGCATGTAATACATTCAAAAATTAAAAAATAAAGAGTATTCATAGTAATTGGGTGATTGCATGATTAACAACTTGGATAGAGTACCTGCCAGGCAAGGATAATTGTACTTTAGTACTTTAGCCACAGTTAACAACTTAACTACCACCATGGCATTTTAAATATGAGCTTCAGTAAAAAACGATGGCCCCATACAAGGCTCCTCTCTATCTTAAAAATCACACCAACTATGTAGTTGTTTATTCTACCCACAGATAAGAAATTTACTAATACCAAATGAAAACCTTAAACAAAAAAACCACAGCTATTGGCTTATGATTGATGCTTCTACAGATTTGATGATACCAACACTTGGAGGGGCAGATGAGCAGGAATGAAGAGAAAGTATCTGATGCTGAGTGAATTGATTTTAAAACATAAACCAAATCCATTACTGTGCTCCTCAGATTCTATCCAGTTAAAACAAAATTGAAGACTCTTTTAAGTTTCTCAAATATTTTTTGCCCACCACTGCCCCTGAAGGGAATAACATTTCATGGTGTTATGCACCTACCATACTTTAAATATTATAAAAAGCTTTTTGGGGACACTTGCTATTTTCTGAGAAAGGTCCTAAGAGTTTTGTATTTAAAAAAAAATTAAAAACCTAAATAAAATGGTTATGCAAAGAAGAACTACTATCTATGTAGGTTTTTGCTAACAACCTTGAGTTTTTTTTTTTTAAAAAAAGGTGAACTTGATTTTAACTTAATGACTGCAAAGAATGTAAATAGTAGAATATACTCAAGCTATAATAAAGTTAGTTATATGTAAAGAACATGTGTGTTCTCCCAACACATAAATTGATTGAATCATTACCGTCCTATCTTGTTTCTGTTTTAGATATTTTATTATGGAAAGTGTTAATTTTTGCACAGAGGAAAAGATAATGATGAAATCATATCATCAAGTTTGAACAAGTATCAACCTAGAGTCAATCTTAGTTCACCTCCATCCATTCAACTCCACACTCCCCTCAACCATTGCTAGGTTTTATTGAAGTGAAATTCAGACATATATTTTTCATGTTTTAATATATATGTATATCTTTAAAAAACAAGAACTTAAAAAACATAATCACAATACCACCACTGCATAAACACAAAATAAGAAAAATTACATATATACAGTCAATATTAACATTTCTCTGATAGCCTCAAGTAATTTTTTATGGTTAGTTTGAATCACAATCTGTATAAAACATGTGCATTATATTTGTTTGGCTCATGTCTCTTTTTCTACTTTTTGATACTGAATTGTTTATTTTATGGAATTTCCTTCCCCCCATTTTTAAAAAATTTTGCTGATTTCATCCTTACATATTTTTTTTAAACATATTCGTTTATCTTCTATGTTTTCTATAAAATTTGAGCTAGAATTCAAGGCTTGATAAGATTCAAGTTTACATATGCACAGTATATTTTGAGTAGGTTATCAGTGACTATCCACTTTTGTTGCATTACACTGAAAGTCCTATATTTGGTTGTCTCTATTTTTATGACTGAAATTGCTTAGTGGGTTCAGTTGGTATCAGGTTGATCCATCTAGTACAAAGTTAAACATCAGCTTTTCAATTAAAGGCTTTAACAGCAAGTGTGCTTATTGCCCAGATATATTGTTTTAGGGATTGTACAAAGGCTGAATTAAATTTGCATAATTATTTATGTATTCATTGAATAAAATTATTTGAAAAAAGAAGTTTTCCTCACTATTTGATTATCTTAAAATATATTCATGTAGAAATGGATCACTTTTTTGAAGGGGAGAGGGTGACGGCAGGTTTAATTAATGTTAGTTTCTCCATATTGCATGGAAATTTCCAGGCCAAGATTTTACTGGTATTAATTGCACTTTGTCATTTAGTATCAAAAAAACACAAGACTATATGTAGACCTTAGTTAGAGATAGAATTTATTTATGTTAAAGGTATTGCACCAGAGTCTAAATCAGTGGTTCTCAACCTTCTTAATGCCACAACCCTTTAATACAGTTCTTTATGTGGTGATGATCCCCAACCATAAAATTATTTTGTCGCTACTTCATAACTGTAATTTGCTACTGTTATGAATCTTAATGTAAATATCTGTGTTTTCTGATGGTCTTAGGAGACCCTGCTAGCTGTTCACGACCCACAGGTTGAGAACAGCTCACCTAAATGACCTAGTTTCTGTTTGGTTAAAATACTATTATTTATTGAATATAGACTTAAATATTTTTATTTTATTCTTCTAGGTCAATCCAGACATCTATGGCTGAGAACAAAGAATTTGGTTAATAATTTATAAGATTACTTATGCGGATGATATGGTCTGTTTCCAGGAAAGTCTCTTTTTTTATGCTATTGCTACAAGTAAAAGTAACTGATTAATGAAAATAAAATTTAATTTCTCCATGTAATATTCTCTTTTATTGAATACATTTTTAAAAAGGAAATGTGATTCCATTCTAATTTTAAATGTCTAAGAAAAAAATTTGATTTGTTCAGAATAATTTATTTTATATTAAAAGTAATTATCTTTGGTGGTTTATTAGTTGTTTATCTTCCAGTTTCCCAAATTTAGGTGGGCTTACATAGTCAAAATGATCTCTTAGATGTCGTTTCTTATTTGTGAAGGTAGGAGTGAATAGAAAATAATTAAAAATAATTGGATTACAAAAGCATCTTCTAGGACATTTTAGGCACCAGAACTTTTTTTTCCATTATGTATTGGTTTCAGGTGTGCCGCTTAGTGGTTAGACAATCATATAATTTACATAATGTTCCCTTTGATATATCCAGTACCTAGCACTACATATAGTTATCACAGTATAATTAACTATATTTCCTATGATTTACTTACTTCCCCATGACTATTTTGTGGCTACCAATTTTTGCTTCTTAGTCCCTTCATTTCTTTCATCCAGTGCCCAAATTCCACTTCCTTCTGGCAACCACAGTTTGCTTTCTTTGTCTATGTGTATGTTTAAGTTTTCTTTGTTCATATATTCTGTTATTTAGATTTCACATATAAGTGAAATCATATGGTATTTTGTCTTTCTCTGACTGAATTATTTCACTGACTATAATACCCCTCTAGGTTCATCCATGCTGTTGTAAATGGTAAGATTTCATTCTTTTTTTATGGCTGAGTAACATTCCATTGTATGTATGTACCAAGGCTTTTTTATCCTTTAGTCTATCAATGGGCATGCAGGTTGTTTCCATAGTTTGGTTATTAAAAATAATACTTTAATTAACATAAGGGTGCATATATTCTTTCAAATTAGTATTTTGGATTTCTTTGGATAAATCCCTAAAAATAGAATCACTGGGGCATACGGCAGGTCCATTTCAAATCTGTTCAAGAAACTCCATATGTTTTTCACAGTTGCTGCAACAACCTTCATTCCCACCAATAGTGCATGAGGGTTCCCCCTTTTCTATGTCCTTGCCAATACTTCTGTTTGTTGATTTATTGATGATAGCCTGACAGATAAGGCGTGATATATCTCACTGTGGTTTATTTTGAATTTCTCTGACAATTGATAATGTTGAGCATCTTTTCATATGTCTATTGGCCATCTGTATATTCTCTTTGGAGAAATTCTATTCAGATTCTCTGTCCATTTTTAAATTAAATTATTTGTTTTTTTGCATTGAGTTCTTTATATAGTTTGGTTATTAACCACTGATCACATATATCTTTGGCAAATATGTTCTCCCATTTAGTAGGTTGTCTTTTCATATTTTGATGGTTTCTTTTGCTATGCAAAGAATGTTTTAGTGTGATGTAATCCCATTTGTTTATTTTTGTTGTTGTTCTGTTTTTCTTGACTGAGGAGATATAGCAGAAAAAATATTGTTATGAACAACACCTGCGATTCTAGGATTTTTATGGTTTCCAGTCTTACATTAAAGTCTTTAATCCATTTGGGTTTATTCTTGTGCAATGTGCATATTTTTGAAAATATCTGTTCAATTTTCTCAACACCATTTATTGAATAGATTATCTTTACACCATTGTATATTCTTGCCTCCTTTGTTAAGTATTAATTGATCACATAGACATGGGTATATTTCTGGACTCTGTTGTGATCCATTGATCTATATATCTGTTTTTTTATGCCAGTACTATACCATTTTGATTGCCATGGCCTTGTAGTATAGTTTTATTTTCTGTGATTATAGTATCCATAGTAATAATAAAGGCAATTGGCTTGACTTGTATTTTAAATCGAAGTAAATATCTAATTTTATTAATTATTTTGGAAAGCTAATGATAATATATCTTTTTCCCTTATAGAATACAGTGTCACTAAGTGTAAAGCCTTCACAGTGTCAAAGTATCTGGATTATTTATCTTAATTCATAATTTATGTAGTTGGTCAAACTTGTGGTTAGCTTTTCTCCTTTCTTTTTCTCCTGCAGAGCCTAGGAGTTGGATGCTCAAACTACTTTTTTCCTCTTTTTCACATCAGTTTCCTGGATAACTCTGAAAAGCTTATTCAGACCAAGATTATGATCAGTAATGGATGTATCTTCTAAGGGTGTTTGCATTTTAATTTGGTCTGATATTCTTACACAGGAAACATCTATAAGGCTGGATCAAATCTCATTAGTTAAGGCTGTGTGGGCAACTAGTTTTTAAATATTTTTAATATCACCATTGACTTTTAAATAGTATGTACTCTCTGAAAAGTATGACATTTTAGTTTCCATCACATCCATTCTCATAGTACAATAATCAGTTTGTGCACAGAAGACTGCAGATGTTCCTATCCTAAGATAATCCTTGATAATCAACTGCCTTTTCTATAGTCAAACATCAGAGTAAATAGTGACTTTAAATACAGAACATATGCTGAGTTAATTTCCATGTGATGCTTTGATTACATTATTTAACATTTACTTTATAAATGTTATGATGCATGTGGAATTACTAATCTTTGGTAAGTAGATTAGAAGTGAAACCAATACTTCATTTCTATGCAGTTTAGTTCTTTACAACATGTCCAAGACTTGCTCTAAGTGTTGGGACACAAGACTGAGCAAATCCTGGTTTTTCCATTCAAATATCATTGATCTATCATAGCTCAATGTTCTCTCAACACACTTAATTTTGTTAAAAACAATGTGGAAGGTGAGAAAATTTTAACTTTTGTATAAAAATAAATGTTTATTAACTCAAGAAAAATACTCCAAAGAATAATGTAGCCATAAGCTATCAAAAGGTATTGTAGTAACAGCATTCTATCATACATGTTTGACTACTTTATATAGTTCATGGAAATAAATGGGAGCTGACGTGATACCTGAGGGTGCCCATCTGGGACTATAATTCCCTAGAATGGACCACGGAGTTCTCATATCACCAAGTTACAATAATGTGCTGAATTTGTTTTGATTTCAAATTTCATGCACTCACTGTATATTCATTCTGCTAACCAATCCTCTGCTTTACTTGAGAATGGAAAACAGTCAATGATACCATCTGACAGGAATCCAGACAGCCTGAGAATGATTCCATCAGAAGACTCTGTCAGCTAAAATGTAATCATTAAATTTAGTTCTACTGACTTTCCATTTTTCCCACAGTAGTTTAAAGGGCAGGTACGAAAAATTTACATCTTTCTCCATTAAAATAGCAGGATACTGTGGTCTACTTAAAAGGAGAGAAGGAGAGATAAAGGGATGGAATGGGTGCAGGCTTGGCTCAGGAACACCCCCCATCCTGTGCACAAATTTCATGAACCAGTGTAATAGAATATGCATGTATATGTGTAGAGACATACAAAAAGAAAGTGGAATCTAATTAAGTTGCTTGTTGAAGCAAGGAATCAAGTAGAAATAACATTTCAAAGTTTTAATGTCTAAAATAACTTAAAATGTGTTCAAAATAAGCACATGGAAAATACCTCTAAATATAACATCAATCTATCAATAATGGTTATGTTAATTTTTCTTTAACAATTTAAGAGAAATAACATTGATTACAAGTGAAAAATAATACTATTTTTAAAAATATATTTTTATTTATTTCAAAGAGGAAGGGAGAGGGAGAAAGATAGAAACATCAATGATGAGAAAGAAGCATTGATTGGCTGCCTGTTGCACTCCCCACACTAGGGGTGGAACCCACAACCAGGGAATGTACCCTGACCAAGAATTGAATCATGATTTCCCAATTCATAGGTTGATGCTCAACCACTGAGCAACACCAGCCGGCAATTATACTACTTTATAATTTAAAAATTCCCAAAAGCAAATTAGCAGCCAGCTATGAAAATCTATACCAATAAAAGGGTAATATGCTAATTAGACCAAGAGACCTTCTGGGAGACCTTTTGTACAAAGCCATGGTGGCAGGACTGAGGCAGAGGTGGTTAGAGGCAATCAGCTCAGGAAGGGAAGACAGGTAAGGGTAATAAGGTCGTCATGGGAGGCAATTGAGGGGAAGAAGGCTGGCAGGCAGAGTGGTTAGGGGTGATCAGGCAGGCAGGCAGGAAAGTGGTTAGCAACCAGCAGTCCTGGGTTGTAAGAGGGATCCCAGATTGGAGAGGGTGCAGGTTTGGCTCAGGGACACCGCCCCCCCCCCCCGTTCCTGTGCATGAATTTCATGCATCAGGCCACTAGTATATTAATAAATGACTTTAAAATGAAAATTACTTAACTTTGAGAAGGTAATGAATAAAACAAAAAGTCTTTAGATTTCACAAAAATGAACAACACAATAAATAGTTGATTTGTTATTCTCTCTAATGTTACTTGAACAATAAATATTTGATTAAGTAATTATTTATTATGTAAAAGTTTCTGGTTTTTAACTATAAAATATTTTAAATGTCTTGAGACAAAGGGAATTATAGTGTATATTTATATCTGTTTATATTGTCTTTTTTAACAGAGCTCTTAGCTTTAAAGTGTAATTATTTATGAAAATAATAATTTCCTTAAAATATTTCTATTTTATCCAATATTATATCACATTTGGTGAATAATTTTAACTGAAATTTTAAGTATTTAAAAGTTTCCTGATTATAAATACATAAATAAGTGAAACACTTGGGGATTGTTTTAAATATTTTCTTTTGAACATAGGAAATGTTTTAATAATATTATGTTTTGATTCGAGTCTATCTTCACCTCATGGATGTCAGCTCTCTTCACTCTCAATAGGATAGTCAAACATCTATTCATCCATTCCTTTAATAAAAATGTTATTTTTAGAGCATTATATATTGATCTATGAATAAAGAAGGTGTACATTATTAAGAATTATTTTTAGTTATATGTTCAGCCATAAATCTCTTTAAGTATTCTAACTTCCTAAAAGTGTTTTTTTTGTGAACTTTTATTTTTGTATTTATGAATAATAGGCAGGTAATTCTATTATAGCTACTTTGACAAAGCAGCAAAAGTATCTTGAACTTTAGGTGAGATGTTTAGGATTAGTGTCTCTGTTTTGTCAGAGAAGAAAGAAACCTTCTCAGCTTTGATATGTTTGGTGTGTGTGCATGTATGTGTGTCTAAGAAGTTTAGCTGACATTTCAGCCGTGGGTAGCTGATTCAGAGAATATTTCCTAGGGATTAATGATGTGCTAGAAAGAGTTGCTGGCCTGAGACCAAGGCTGTTGATCCCATTGTAAATTGAAGGGAGAAATTCAGCGTAAGAGGGAAGGCGACAAGTCGTAGATTTGAATTTTATGGGGTAGTGGCTTTATTTGGAAGGCTCAGAGTATTTCTAAGCAATTAGTACCCTACATATCAACCTGTAATATATTTTTATCATTTTAAACACTGCTTTTTAATTGTTATTTGCATAATTACTTAAGAGTGGTTTACAGTGCTTAAGGACAGGCAGACTGTGAAGTTCAGTGAGATGAAATCTGAAGGTATATTATTGCTGTTGTCCACAGTCCATAATTTTATTGAACACTAATAATGAAATTGTAAAGACAGCTTCAATAAACCAGAAGAAAATGTATAGCGAAATAAATGATAGGAGTGACATTAACTCCTAAAAAATTTGTTGCAAACTCCAAGATTTAAAAAAAAAAAATGTCGATTTTTTTTTCATTTTAATTTCAATATTGTATTTCTACATGACATATATTATAGTAACATCATTGTTGTCCTAACCAATATTGGGGCCTGATGAATGAAACCTCCTCAGGCTATATTTAGAGAATAATTTGTGCTGGTTCACATAGTTGGTAATGTGACTGTGTTTTATTAGTTAAAACAAAATTTATCAGACCAAATTGAGTGCCAGAAGCATAAGATTTTTAATTTATCGAACCCATTTCTTTCCTTTAAAAAAGAACGTTAGCCGAAACCGGTTTGGCTCAGTGGAGAGAGCGTTGGCCTGCGGACTGGGGGGGTCCCAGGTTCAAGTCCGGTCAAGGGCATGTACATTGGGTTGCGGGCACATCCTCAGTAGGGGCGTGCAGGAGGCGGCTGATCGATGTCTCTCTCTCATCGATGTTTCCAACTTTCTATCCCTCTCCCTTCCTCTCTGTGAAAAAATCAATAAAAATATATTTTAAAAAATATAATAAAAAAAATAAAATAAATAAAAAAGAACTTTAATACCAGGGTGATATCCTGCATCTAGAAGGTTTCAGTAATCCAGAGAGGGCACTACGTGTAAATTAATAGAGACTAAAATATTATATAAATTTGTAATCCATGGGGGAGTCAGAGGAAATTTAGCTATACAGTAGTAGCTAAATTATCTCTATGTCCAGAACCAGGGCTCCTTTTATTCACACATTTTGCCCTATAGCAAAGTAGATATATTATCAAAGATAAGCTTTAGAATACCATAAACATTGTCAGGTTGGGGGAAATGCCCTCCAGCTGTTCAGCTATTTGACCAACAGGAGGCAGTAATATGTAAATTGAAATGCCCTCAGCTGTCTGGTAACAGGTAATAATATATGCAGATCTTTAGGTTAGGGAAATGCTTTCGGCTATTCCGGTAGGCAATAACATGTATATTCAGCCCTAATGAATATAGAAGCCCATCAACATTTGAGGACTTCTTGCATTTATTATGACATGCTGGAATTAGCCTCCAGCCGAACTTTACTTAAAGCTATATCTGTACTATTAAAAGAGACTGCATCTGTAAAATAAATGTAAGATAAATAGTGTGCTCAGAACTTTTTAGCTGAAAAAGTTGGAATAGTTTAGATATCAAAAAATTAATCTGCAATTCATATTAATCATCATATTTTCTGCATCATAAATGGAAATTATTCATAATATTCATATTACTACATTAAAATCAACTTTAAAATATTTACATTATATTGGCCTTAGTTTTATGAGGGAAAAACTTGATTAAATAATCTTTAAAATCTATAAATTAGATTTATAAATTCACCTAAGATCAAGTTATGGTTTAAGAAAAGTGAGTTTTAAAAACAGGTACCAAGAATAAAAACAAAGCAAAATTTAAAAAATTTTTTGAAAAGGTAACAGAACATTTTTGGAGATTTAGAGACTTTTTTCAAACAATGTAATTGCAATAGACTATTCCCTAAAACAGAAAGTATCAAGAAATTGACATGTTAGTAAAAGAAGTAGGGTCTGAATAAGGTCAGGAAACATGTTAGTAGTGAATTAACTCTACCCATACTGCTACAAAATTATTTAAAAATAAATCTTATTTACATATAGCTTTAATGAGATTCATTATAATATACCGGTAGAGGAGAAATGTTGTTAGGATCTTCCAGTTTAACATTTAAATTGACATTGGCTCAAAATCTTCGTTCTAGTCACTATTATTATTTGGCCAACTTCTTCAGTGTAGATATATAAATATTTTTGCTTAATTTTTCTAGACATTATTTTTTTTCATTAAATTGATATTCTCATTTCCTTTTTTTTAAAAATATAATTTTATTGATTTCAGAGAGGAAGGAAAAGGGAGAGATAAAAACATCAATGATGAGAGAGAATCATTGATTGGCTGCCTCCTGCATGCCCCACACCGGGGATCAAACCTGCAACCCAGGCATGTGCCCTGACCGGGAATTGAACCATGACCTCCTGGTTCATAGATCTATGAACCAGCTGGATTATACCCTCATTTTCAAGATGGCAAATTTATAAAATCACAAGTTTATTTATTATTCCGTTTAATTTTTAGGAACCACAATTTAATTTAAAAATAGTTTCCCAAGAGCATGTGCCTTAAGTCTGATTAAATTGGACTTACATAGTAATGACAGAGAGAAGTGCTATTTCACACCTGAAGTTCTGCTTATGATCTGGGAATAAACTCCCTGAGCAAAGGCCTCTTAACTCCCTGTTAGAAGACCTCTTATTTCCAAAGAAGGCCTTCTGAGTTAATGAGAACACTCAGAGTTCTAGTGTTTCATAAAATGAATCTTGGGGTTAATTCAATTTATTAGGGCAGTTTTTCAGTTACCTAAGTAATACAGTTACCTAAGTACTGTCAGAAGTATCTTTGTTAGAACAAACTAGAAGGACTATAGTTATTTAAATATGGTCATAAGTATCTTTATAAGAACAATCTAGAAGCTGATTTGAAATATTGTTTTTGTTTTCTTTTTACTTAATCCCATTTTTTTGACATCTGCTTTTGAGGGACAGTTGGAGTCAGAATGTTTCTGTTGTATGGTGCATTCTTATGTACATTTTTATTTGTGACCCATTTATGTACTGTATGCATGTTCTGACAATCTATTGCTTCAAGCAAACCATTCCAAAACTTCATGACATCAAACAACATTTTATTAGTCTCATAGATGTTGGGGTTCAGGAATTCAGCCAGCGACCTGATTCATGATGTCCTAGGCTTCCTCTGGGGAGACTTGAATAACTGTGGAGGACTTAAATGTCTGGTCACTGGAATTATCCAGAATCTTCTTCATTTAAATGTTTGTTCCTTGTTCTGGAATAACTTCAAGCTGTGCTCAGCTGGGCTTTCAACTAGAAAACCCATATGTTTTTTTTCCCCTATCTGACTTAAGCTATGGGCTAGGTTTCAAGAAGGAGGGAGGTGAGAGGAAACTGCACACATTATACAAGGAAGTGTCTTAAGAGGAGCATCCCAAAATATCAAGGTGGATACTGAAGGCTTCTTCTTACCTAGATTTGGAGTTCACAAATTCTACTTGACAAGCAAGTCACTAAGGCCAGCTTAATTCAATAAGAGAAGGCGTGAACTCCATTTCCCAATGAAGGAGTGCAAAGGTTATCTTGCAGAATATGTATTATGGAACATCTTTGGAAAAATACAGCTTCATATTGTCTAATTCAAATATTTAAACTTTGTTGTTACTTAGGACAAAATTGTTTCTGTCGCCGAGACCGGTTTGGCTCAGTGGATAGAGCGTCTGCCTGCGGACTGAAAGGTCCCAGGTTCGATTCCGGTCAAGGGCATGTACCTTGGTTGTGGGCATATCCCCAGTAGGGGGCGTGCAGGAGGCAGCTGATCAATGTCTCTCTCTCATCGATGTTTCTAACTTTCTATCCCTCTCCCTTCCTCTCTGTAAAATATCAATAAAAATATATTTTAAAAAAAATTGTTTCTGTCTTTATAAATGTTCTCTTGCAAGGTAATATTTGGTAGATTACAGATAAAAATGTATCAAACCACAAAATAAGTGGCTAATTTTCATAAAACGTCATTTTCCTAGTGGATCTGAAGGGACAATTCTCCCCAGCTTCCTCCATCTTAGATGACTAGCCCGTAGCAGGACAAAGAGACTTGCCAGCCCCACACCCCACCATTAGGTAATCCAGCAAGAATGTGCTGGGAGATAACCAAATAAGGCAAGACCGCCTCCTCCTGCCGTTAGGCCGCTTCCTGACCCCACATCCCGTGCCTGCGTAAGCAGACCCTGGCCCCTACCTGGCTTATCAGGGTGGGCCAACTCAGTATTTCAAACTACCCTCCACCCACCCTGACCCCTAGTCTATAAAAAGAACATGTAACAAAGGAACGGGGCTCACAACCACTGCTCTGTGCTTGGAGCACGTTGCGGGCCCCAGCATGCTGGTCTGAATAAACCCCTTTGTTCTTGCATGGGATCGTCTCTTGGTGCTCTGTAAGCGCGGTCTGCGTTCCGGGCTTAACA